>PVJX010004719.1:0-91886 GCA_004027295.1 Dolichotis patagonum
TCCAATAAGACACAATGTGGTAGACAGAACCAATGGTAGTAGAACAAAAAAAGCATGGTAGGACTTCTAAGAAGGATAATATTAAATCAGCAATAGCTGTCATAATGTTTTCTTCAAAACAGCTGTTCATATCATCATGTATGATATAGTCAAACAAAACAGGATAACACCATTCCAACTGATGATTTAAAACTTTGAACGACACCAGAGTTGGAAAACAAACTTCTCTTGAAAAGATTTCCTATAGCTAGAAAATTAACCCCTTGACTCCAGAGTTTACAGTCAAAGTAAAAAAATATCCTTTTTAATTGTGGTAAGATGTAAACATTATAAAATGGACCATTTCAATCATTTGATGTATGTGAATTAATGGCACTAAGTACATTCACAATGTTGTTCAACCATTACTATTGTCGATCTCGTGTAGTTATTGAACCGTATGACTTTCTCCACATAAAACCAAATAACACTTTTGCATACCCATGACTTTATCTGTTCTGTGTATCTCATGTAAAAGGATCATGCAATATTTTTTTGAAAAGTGCATTTACCTCATCTAAATTTTTGAAAACCCCACTTTTAATTTCAAGAGTAATACATTTGGAGGACAGAATTGTCTCAACTTTGGTCCTCTTGTTCTTTACATCTGATTTCTTCTTTCCTTGTATTTAGTAATACAAGATAGGCTTGCTGGTAAAGATTTAGCAAGTGGAATCAGAAAGACATATAAACGTGTACAAACAGGGACAATTGCTAGAGCAATTACCAGTGATAGCACATGTTTGAGGGCTTCATATCCATCAATGATGGTATGTGCATGGGAGGTTCACCTTCACCACTGGGTGAAGTTCCTGTTCCTATCAGCTCATCCTGTGTTTTCCAATCTTTGCCTCATCTTTTACTTCCTTTATTTAGCCATCCTAGGGAACCATCAAGTGAACAGAAAAAGTAGTTCAATGGGACGAATTCATTAAGCAATATTGAGTAAGAAAACTGCAAGAGTAGACGTCAACACACCAGGAAGTCAGCAACGTTCCTACTTATTTTCACAGCCTTCTGATGGGTTCAACTGAAAGTATTTGAAAAGGTGCTGAGTGAATCATTAAAGTCACTCTGTGAACTCTGAGGCCAGCAGTCTGAAGATGGAGCTCAGCCATCAGTTCTAGCAGCAGTAAAGTGCCTTCCTGTTTTACTCTTCGAAGGCATCTCTATGCTCAGCAGAGCCTCTTCATTCATTATCTGCTCTCCCGATTGAGAAGCATTCTCTTTGTTAATGTCATCCCATTATTCCTCATCATCTCTCCTTCTACTAGGTTGAATAGTTCCTTTGCTACTTTTGAAGTTAAACACATCAAATATTTATAGGCTGTAACTGGAAAAGTTTTGGGCTAATGGATCATGTTTCTACCTGAGGGACTCCTTTATTTTCTGAAATTACTGTGGGCACATAATCTTTAATCCACCATTATTTTTTATTTCTCTAAGTTAGGCATCTTTGGGTGGAAGCGAATTTAACTGACACCTCCAAGCACCTTTTGATGATAAAGATTTTTTCCCTCCCTTTAACGTTTGAGCTTTCACGAGGACAAATTGGCTCTGCACTTTCTGGCATACAAAATTTGATTTGGCCAAACAAAATATTAAGACAGAAGAGATACAGCTGGTTCTTGAACCAGAGTACAGGTAATTCTTATTACAAAATATTGCTAGAGCTTTATATTGCTCAATGAGCGAGCAGCTGTGAATCATCAAATAAGACAAAGGGCTATGTAAAATATATTATAAAATAAAACATATTAGAATTAATATAAATTGTCAGGTTGTTTGAATATGAAGTTTTATGTACTTGATACTAAAATTCAAAAAGAATAACAATATTGGATATACATGAAGTTTATTGCACTAAGTATATCCTTTTATTTATAACATAAAGCCATCACAGTGAACATTATTATTGTAATAAGAGTAGCTCACATTTGTCGAAGGTTTACTTCATGTCAGTATGTGAAGTTAAAAGTTATACAAAGATTATATCGACTCTTAAAGCAGTTCTCAAAAGACTTTATTTCTCAAACGTGCAAGTGAGCAATGTGACACTTACAAAGCTTATTATCTAATGTGAACTCAGCTCTTACTGTGTTTTTGATACTGTGATGTTTTTCAGTTACTAAAAGGCATCTGCAACTTTTCTCTTAACTAAATGGGCACAGCTTCCAGGTTGTGAGTTCCTTGAGAGGATGGCCTCTCTTTTCCATTATCAGCTATGTGATGACTGATCTTCTTATCCCTGTGAGAGCCCCTTCCTCCTAATTGGGTGCTGCAGGTGTCCTGTAGACTGAAAACCAGAGGAACATGCTAAAGGTTCACATTTGTGAGACTCAATATATACCCATGTGTGTACTAAGAGCAAACCTACTGAGCAAAATCAAAAAAGGCTACTGCTACAATATGTTTTGATTTTTTGCTTATTATGATTTAGATCTACCTGCAACCCCTCCTCCGAGCCTCATGCACTTAGAGGTGAAGCTTCTGGAAAGTGATTGGATTATGTGGGTATTGTAACTAACTGGCTATTGGGAAGGGGGCCGGGATTGGAAGAGGACAGTCAGCAGGGCATGACTTGGTAGGGTTTCTCTCCCTCTCTACCTCTTCTCATCACTCTCTGCTTCCTAGAGGCCATGAGGTGAGCAGTTTTTCTCTCCCAGATTTTTCTACCCAGCACTTCTGCCTGAACATGCAAAAACTGCAGCTTCTAAAACCTGAGCAACAATAACTCTCTCTTCCTTTAAATTGCAGGTGTCAGGTATTTTGTCCCAGTGACAAGGAAAGTGATCAAGAAATTGTTTTTTATTGATGTTGGTTTCTAGCAGAACTAGCTATCCAGAGTGGTGAAGGGGACAGGGGAGCTCTGTTAAGTGAAAGCCAGATTAGCAGTTTCCTGTGGGTCTCTTAGTTTATGTATTTTTTTAAACTCATGAGTGAATTTTTGCATGCATGTCTGAGTGAAGTATTTGTTTCTTATTTCATTAATTCCTACGTTCAACACACTTTTTTGGAATCCCACTCTGAGCAAGTCACTTCTCCACCAGTTTAACATTCAGTGCACAACAAGGGCACAAAGAATTTCTGCCCTCAAAGAGAGTATCTCAAGGGGAAAAAGCATTCAGACCACAGATCCACAGAAATCAAGGTCCTTGCTGTGCCAAACTGTAACCTGGGAAGGTTACGGAGAGCGATGTGTCATGGAAGCCTCTCTAAGATGACACTGCAACTGAGCCTTGGATGACAAAGAGCAGAGGTCTGAGGGAAGAGCTGTTCAGTCGACAAATACAAGATGGGAAAATGCTCTGGGCAGGAACAGTCTGAGACTCCAGCAGAGACAGAAGAGTCACCCTGCTGGAGCTTGAGGAGGGAGGAGCAAATGACACAGCCCAGGCCACAGGGGGCTTCCAGTCTAGTTTTCATGCACAGTGAAGATATTGGAGGTTTTAAGCTGTGAAGAAACATGATATGGTTTACATGTTAAAAGAGAAGTTTGAGTGCTATCTGGAGAATGGATTTTATCACCATGTACAGCGTCTTGGATATAAAAACAGCTTTATTAAACTAAACTTTGATGGAAACAATCATTTTCTCTGCCTTAAAAATATTTCCAGACAATAAGTACAGCACAGAGTTCTATTTTCTCTTACTTTCACAAATTCTTTTTTCTAATCCTCTCATACTCTGGGCTCAGTATAGCTTCATCTATAATACACCTAGACTTGGAGGAGAATTATAGAAACCTTTTCAACTTGTTTTCTCAATCTTCAGACTTTCAGCTGTGGTATACTAGTTCAGGGCTACACAAACAACTTTCCTGCCACCCACTTAGTCCTAACCCAATCTTTCCAGCTTGCTCTCTAATGATAGAAGTAGTCTCTTTGGAAATCTGGATTTTTAATTTTTGGTTTACATAATGTTGAAATGTTTTTCTTAACATACCAGAACTGAAGTAACATAATGAAAGTAGTCCTAAGAGAGAAGTTAAAAGCTGTAAAGGTCATATCAGAAAAATAGAACAAACCCAAGTAAATAATCTAATGATGCACCACAGGTTCTAGAATAATAAGAACAACCCAAATACAAAGTTAGTACAAGGAAGAAAATTGTAAGGATCAGAACAGGAATCAATGAACTGGAAACCAGAAAAACAACACAAAGAATAAAAATTAATGAGATGGTTCTTTGCAAGAGTTAATGAAATACACAAACTCTTAGAACATCTTATCAAAAAAAGGCAAAGAAAATACCTAAATTGAAGCAATTAGAAATAAAAGAAGTAAACTGACAATGGACACTACCAAACTCCAGGAAATCATTAGCAACTTACTTTGTAAATCTGTACACCAATAAATTGGAGAAATCAAAAGAAATGGATTCCTAGATGCATATAAATTACTAAAATTGAACCAAGAAGATTTAAAAATCATGAATAATGCAATAATAGGCAATGAAATTGAAGCAGCAATAAAAAACAAAAACTCAAAAAAATCCCTGAAAAAACAAAAAGCAAAAACCTATCAACTAAGAAAAACCCAGATCTGAGTAGATTCACTGCTGAATTTTACAAGAAGATCAGGGAAAATTTAGGATCAGTGTTTCTTGACCTATTTAGTGAAATTGAAAGGGAAGGAATATTCTCAAAGTCACTCCTGGAAGTTAGCATTACCATAGTCCCCAAACCTGACAAAGATTCAAACAAAAAAGAGAGCCAGAGTCCAATCTTTTTAATGAATATAGATGGAAAAATCCTCAAAAAGACTCTGGTAAATAGAATGAGACAAATAATCAAGAAGATTATACATCGTGACCAGTTAGGTGTTGTATACCATGACCATGTTGGTTTCATCACAGGTATGCAAAGATGGTTCAACATAGATAAATCATTAAATGTAATAAATCACATACAAAGAAGCAAGAACAAAATGACATGATCATCTCAATAGATGTAGAAAAAGCCTTTTAAAAATCCAACATCTGAATTGTATTCATGATTTGTAATAAGTCCTGAAGAAAACAGATACTGAAGTATCTTATTCTCAATCTGATAAAAATCACTTATGACTTACCCATAGCAAATACCATATTAAATGGGGAAACAGAAAAATTTCCCTCTAAAATCAGGAACTAACCACTGATGTCCACTATCACCACTCCTTTTCTACATAGTCCTTGAAATACTAGCCAGAAAAACTAGGCAAAATAAATAAATAAAAGGGATATGTATAGGAAACAAAATCAAATTATCATTACTTCCAAATAACATTAAGACACAAACATTCCACTAAAATACTGCTAGAATTAATAATCAAATTCAGCAAATCTGTAGAATCCATACTTAACACACAAAATTCAATAGTATTCTTGGGCATCAATAATGAACACTGAGAAAAAATTAGGAAAATAACGCCATTCACAGTAATATCAGGAGGTGAGGAGACGGCGGCAAGGGAGAGAGAGGAGAGAGAAAGTGGATAAAATATTGAGATCTGTTATGTACCCGTACCAATGTTCCACATTGGATGTAATCATTGTGAAATGCAAACAAACATGCAACAGTAAAAAGTAAAAGGTGAAAGAAATACCTTTGGAATTTTGAGTTTTGAGTTCACAGTGTATTTCCCACGTTAAAACTTAAATGTTTCCAAGGAGAGTAACTGTTAGCTCATCATCATTGGTCACTGTCATCTTGAACTGAATTTCTGAGAATCACGACCTAGAGAAGGCAATGAATGGTCAGGCATTGAGGAGCTCTGGATCCTATCCTGACTAGGACAAGAACAGATGCTGAGGACCAATGGCATTAAGAATAAAAGCCTCTAAATAGACAAATTGTCTAGAACTGCCATTCATTTTCTGATTCACTCTGGACTTTTCTACACCTGATTGTCAGTTTTTCCTTTTCTTCCTCATCGTGCTTAAGTGAGTGATAGTCTCTTTTTTTGGGAAAGAATGAAAGGAAAGCTTGTTGAAGTTTGTGCCTAAAATCAAGGCAGAGGGATGGACTTTATTCTCCAGAGAGCCACCTGGAACATCTCAACTGGGAGCCAATGTTCATTCCTTGTATCAAAGAACTATGAATTTGTGGAATGAAGAACAGCCTGGAAAGTCTAACTCCTTCTGAACACAGATCATCTGGCATAGTGGAGGCAGCATAGGATGGAATGTGGAAACATGCTCTGGAAAGTTAACTCTAGAATATTTCCTGGTGGCACTGTGCCAGGAGGAGCATCTATTTCAAGGAAATCACTCTGTGTATTCATTCACCAAGGAATTAAGCCTTGTAAGAATCTTCAGTTAACCAAGTAAATCTCTAGTAAATTATCTGGCAGTGGGAATACATAACCCCTACTTTCTAAACACACAAAGCCAACATTGGCAATATAAAGCCTTAATCTTACATATGTGTATGTGTGTATGCATAGTTATATGCATACAGATATATATTTATAAGTAAACCTGTATTTTATGTATGTATGTATATTTGTAGATATTTATGCATATCTACACAGATATTAACTTGCATGGTGTATACATCTGCATATACACATGTATGTATGAGTATACAAGTAAATCTGCATGTTATGCATGTGTATAAATTAGTTCAAAGTTCTTTCTAGTAGGAAGACTACAAATATGTTCTTTTTAATAGGAAGACTACTATATTCATGTAAAACCTGGAAAAAATCATATTGAGTCATATTTTTCAAGTATTATAGAGCAACCAAATGAAATGCAGTGTTTCTTAAGAGAGGAAAGACATAAGAGATAATTAGCTTGTCTTAGAAGTTTTCTCCCTGGTGATGTTTTTGGGATTTCAATGATTTAGGTGAATAGTGATCATAACATCCAAAGGAAGCAAAATCAGAGGTTGAGCTTGTGTGGTTGATTAACTAATGGTCAACTTGTAATACTCAGCTGAACTCAGTCAATGTGGTGCTGGGTGTAGAAGGCCCTCCTGAGCACTGCTGCCAACAACCTAAAAACAGAACTGGAGGGGAAGATGGTACACTGTTAATTCTCCTGGAGAAGCTTGTCATGCTGGTTTTCCTGATAGTGAACTCAGTCATTCTCGTTGTCAGAGGAGTTCAGGTCCTTTCTGCCACTGAGGATGGCTGGGGTTCTTTTTGGGGGAACTCTGTTCCTTAACTTGAGTGTTGCTTCCTGGATCCAGTACAGATCCCTTAGTCTGCTGACACAGATCCTTCATCCCTCAGGCACAGACTTTCTAGCTTCCACCACTGACTTTTGGGCCTTTTCAGTGCAGATCCTTGATATAGACTTGCATGAGATACTGTCATGAGCTCTAGGTCTACAGCTGGAATCATGCAGGACATTGCTATGGGTCTCAAGCCCTCAGCTGGATTTTTTGGGTCTTGAGTACACTCACAGATCTCCTGTACTCTTCTGCGTTTGATTCTTTTGGTGAATATTATAAAATAATCCTATATATTATGTGTTCTGTATTAAATCTATTTCCTTGAAATAACCTTTAAAGGAGTCCAGCATTTTGGTTGCAAACTACTAGAGCAGAGATATCTGAAAATTCTGTGTGGAAATATCTCTGAGGTCCCATGTTTACTCCAGGACTGCATGCAGAGTGAGAGCATAGGGACCTAAGGATGGCAGGTGCGGAGAAGTAGAGAGTTGCAGAGTTTCCAGAGAAGGCACTAGAGTGCAGGCACCTGGAGAAAATCCTTAGAGATTTAGAAATCCTAAAATGGTGGAATTAGGTATATGGCTGGAAAAGCAAAAATGAAAAGCAAATAACAACAATGAAAATAGAAATTCCTTAACAAAACATTTGCCATGCCTAAAAAAGAATAGAGTTCATTAGTAATTTTTTGTCTTTTCTAGAATTTTTTGTAGTATAATCAAATGTTGACAAGGCTGTGGGGGAAAAGGAACACTGCTTCACTGTTGGTGGGAGTGCAGACTGGTGCAGCCACTATGGAAATCAATATGGAGAATTCTCAGAAGACTAGAAGTGGAAGCTCCATTCAACCCAGCTATTCCTCTCCTGGGTATTTTCCCAGAAAAACTGAAAAGGTCATATCACAGTGATATATGTACACCTATGTTTATAGCAGCCCAATTTGTAATAGCTAAATCTTGGAAACAACCAAGATGCACATCAACTGCAGAGTGGATGAAAAGGATGTGGTATTTTTACACAATGGAATATTACTCGGCTATAAAAAAAGAATGATCTTGAGGCCTTCATAGGGAAATGGAGACAACTGGAGACTATCCTCATTAGTGAAATACATAAGAATCATATTTATAAATATCACATTGTGTCTCTAGTGTAAAAAGTAATAAGAACTGTAGAAGTAATAAAACCCAAAATGTGTAATCGCTACTGTAAAAAAGAGAGGAAAAGAAAGTGCTCTAAAGGATATAACTGCATGTATGTTTAAGTGTGTAAGATAGATGACCATATTACTGTTTTTGTTAGATTGTTGAGCAGAACTGTTAAGAGTATCACTGTTTTAACATCTACTTTGATTGCTTTAATTTTGTAACTTGAACAACTATTTCCAATGATGAGAGTATGTAACGCATCAAGTGGCGATCTCTTAGTGTTTTTGTTCTATTTGTTGTTGTTGTTGTTTTGGTTTTTTTTTTGTTTGTTTGTTTTTGGTTCTTTTATTTTTTCCTCTTTGGAATCCTGTATTGTTGCTACCATTACTCTGTTTTGTCTGGTGGTTTTTTTCTCTTTAAATAAAATTTAAAAAATTTTTTTCTTTTAAACATATTAAAAGAAAACAAAACAATAAAAATAAAACAAAACAGTAGAAACAATATAGGATTTCAAAACTAGCTGATAGGAAATTAACAATAGTCACTGTATTATATATTGTTATGCTCAAAATATTTGCTCAGATTACAAGATACAGGTATGCAAAATAGAACAAAAAATACAAGCAATCACAATTTCTTACATGCCAAAAGTTAACTCAGGTCTTAGAAGATGATATAATCTAAAATCTCTGCAAAGTATTGTTTGAAATATGCAGTATACCACCAAAATTTACTAGACATGAAGTTAAAAAAGTGATGCATAAGAAAGGGATAAGATTACTAACAGAAGCATGTCTGGAGATATTCAGGATGTTGGAATTATCAGACAAGGACTTCCAAAAATATGCTAAAGAAAAGAGAGGAGAATTGCCAGAAAGGATAAAAAGATGAAAGATTTCAATATAGGATAGAATCTGCTAAAATGTAATCAGAACTTTGTAAACATAAAAATTTCAATACATACATGAACACATAGTGTTTAACAGTAGACTGGACACAATAGAAGATAGAATTAAGGAATTTTAATAGTTAAATCGAAGCATGAGGCAACAAAGGAATAAAAACAAAACAAAGAAATATGTGAAATTAATTAAACCAGTGTATATGAAATTTCAATACTAAAGGGGATAAGGACTCAAAAACATAGTATTTGGAGAGTATGGTTCTGAGGGGAGTCAAGAACTTTCTAGTGTTAATGAAAGATACCACACCACAAACTTAGGATGCTCAGAGAACCATAACTAAGAAAATGCAGAAAGGAGACTTTTGGGTACTATGGAGTCAAGCCTTTAGAAGCAAACTCAAAGAGAAAATTTCCATAAAGAAAAATACTAGCATGGAGAAGAAAGTTTGACTTCTCTAAATAATCTTTCTATCTTGCCTTGCTAAAAATACTTGGCAAATGATTTCATGATCTTTACATTTTTACAATGATGTAAATTGGAGAACATGTTGTATAGCCCTTTGGGAAGTACTGTCCATCTCTGCCTCAGTTTAACTTCCTCCTTAAAGTCTGAATTTGCCAGCTTTCTCATCACCAGGACCAAATACCTGACATACACAACCTAAAGGACAGGTTTATTGGCTCAAAGTTTCAGAGGTTTCCGTTCCTTATCAGCTGACTCCAAGGCAGGAACATCCTGAAAGAAGGGCATGACAGAGTGAAACTGCTTCATTTTTCATGGCTAGAAAGCAGAACACAGGAGAAGAGAGCCAGAGAGAGAAATACGTTCAAAAGACTCACCTTCAACTGGATTCCACCTGCTTACAACACATTCAACTGGGAACACCCGTAGTTCAATCCACTATCAAGCATAGCACCCCCCATGACCCAATCACCTTTCCAAGGGTCTCTTAAATCAGTCAAGTTGCCCATTAAAAGTCACCTTCATTGAGTCTTAGCCAACCATCCTAGCTGTGCTGCGGGCTGGGATGGTGCCAGTGGTCTCTTCATCTATTCTTTGTTTTGTGCCTATATAGATCCTATCTCAGTATTCAACTCCTTAAAGGCCCCAGCCTGTCTTGAACATTACACAGAGCTCCTTCATGGCTTTGTTCAATGCTAGAAAAAAAATACACTCCCTATGAAATTTTTTTATGTTAAATTAATTAAAAGGTACCAGTCCTCCTAACACAAAAGAACTTGAAGTTTGTAGATATTTTCCATTCATGTAATCCAGGCATTCTTTCAATCAATATTTATTATACCTCTTCTATGTGTGAAGTACTTGTATCTAAAAAACAATTACCATTGTTCCATAAATTTTCAAAATGTACATAAAATAAGCCAAATAAATACTAAATTCAGTATCCTGTTAAACATTATTATCCATTTACAATATCTATTACCCTTTTAAAATTTCAATACCTAAGTCTTCTATAATCAATTGCAATTGCATGAATACACAATAACTTTTTTATTAAATCTGAGTTTAAATATTTGTTGTAGAGTCTTAATTTAAAATCTGACCCTCTTTTGAATGGAATGCCTTTATGAAATTTAATAAAACATGAAGGTCATAAAATGTATTAAACTATTGTACTTTCCATTTTTAATTCTGAACAGGCAAGATTCAAAAAGCACAGCTCGCTTTCTTGCAGCAAGACAAGGCAAATTGGAAGAGGAATTTTTCTCTTCAAGGCCCTCACCCTAGAAGATTCTTATCAACTAGTAAGGGGAAGACTGAGAACAAAAGCACAGAGACAGACAGGATGACCTTTCCATGACCTTAGAGCTGGAGGATTCTGTCACACATCTCCTTCTTGTGCAAATGTACCCTGAGAAATTTTAACAAATAGTGAGATCCCAGCTGCTTGTGGTTAAAAGACCATCAATAACCATATGAAAAGCTGATCAGAAACAAATATTCCAATAAGAACAAAATGAACTCTGTAGAACACAATTGACCTGTTTTTGAGATGGTGGAGTTTTGGGAAAGGACTTGAAGAGGGAAAACAAAAAGATTTAACCTTTAAACTAGTGTCTGTTCATGTCAGAATGTCCTCTCTAGCTGACCGTTTATGGCAATAAGCCACTGGACAAGAGTCAGTAGGAACTGATTGAAAGAACAAGTAGACACTTCTTCTTCTGCCATATATCTTGTGAATACGATTCAAATCTGAAGTACTTCTGACAATTTTTGTAACTTGAAAATCAATAGTTGTTTTCCTCCCAGCATCTCCTAAAGAAGTTCACTGAATAGCTTCAGTCTTGACCCAAATTAAAGTTGCTGATGCTCTGCAAAATGGCTTGGAAGCATCCCCAGAGAAAGAAACACTCCACCCTCCCTATTCCTAGCTTCCAGGCCAATTGCTAAAGGACAAACAACATGGAGTCTTTATTGAAGGAGAGAATCTTGTTCTAGAATGTTCTCCATTTATAACATGGAAACTGTGGAGAAGGATGAAAAAGACACAACCTTTTCTTTTATTAGACAAGCACTAGTGGTCCACAGTTAGCTATAAATGTCATCTTCACTATGCACTGGGGTCTTCAAGATGGAAAAGTGCAGAGAAAGGAAAGAAGAAAAAGTATCAATACAGTTTTTCTTTGATCATTTATGATGTGAGGCATTGTTCAGTGAAATATAAAGATAAGTGTCTTTTTGCTGACCCCGAGTTGAAAAAAAATTATAGTCTAGGAAAGAACTGTGCAGAATAACTTTGACTTGCTACCTTTTAGTTCACTCTTTACCCTCTACTATGACGCAGAAGCCTGAATAGCACACTGTAGGACTTTTCCTTGTGCCTTTTCATGGATCAGTTAGAAGGGAAGCTTGTAGAGAGTGGCTTGTATCAAAGAGAACTCAGTGAATATTCACCCCTGCTCCCTGCCTGCTTAGTCATCTAAGCTGGCTGCATCTCTCAACTTAGTTATGATTTCCACTAACAATTCTCTCAACATTTTCTTTCCTTACATTTCTGCAACCACTACCTTCCCCTCATTTGATCTATAACATTGCACTACCCTTCATAGTTCATTACCTCATCTCACATCTCATTTCACATCTTTGAAAATAGTTCTTTATTAGTCAATCTTTACCCAATTTTATTGTGTCATCTATGACTGGTACTGGTTATCTGGTCTCTCTGTGCCTCTTTCCTGACCTGTAAATTGGAGAAAATAATATGTATGGTATATATCTGTTTTAAGGATTAGGAAAGTACACAAAACAATTGAGACATGGCAATTTCTAGGTTTATTCAGGTATTGGAATTTTATCCAACTATTTAGGCTTAGTCAAGATAAGACAAAAAGAACAACATTACATGGCATAATTTGGTGATTTTGTAGCTGATTCCTTTTAAAGAGTATCTGTCATAAGCTGGTTTTAGTTCCTACGTAACCCTTATTCTATGAGAATCTTCCCACATTGGACAAGATTTTGCTGCTTGAAAATTTGTGTTTTATATTCCCTGACCAAAAGCCAACCACATCCCTGGTGCTCTGCCAAGGGAATGCTCTCTGGCAGGAAAACTGCCAGAACTGACCTTATTGAAAAGTTTAAGCTGGACCTTACTATGGTATTTCCTATGGAACTGCAAGATATTTTTGAGTTTAAATCTTATTTTCTGGTTCTGACCAGCAATCCTCAGACCTGATGGCTCTACATTGCAAGTGTTTGGCATGGGTTGCTTCTCTGCCCTTGTGGTTCACGTGATAAACTGCACCAGTTAAACTGGACCACAGTCCTGGTCCATCTTTATCTTTATACATACCATCCCTAGCAGAAGGCCTTTTACAAAGTAGACACTCTATGCACAGTTACTGAACACATGAGAAAAGATGTGAGGGTTTAGAACTAGACCACAAAATACTTAACATCATCACCACTCCTGAGGAACATTTCTTTTCCTGCTCTTCACCATAAAAGAGTAGAATGCATGGTGGGTCAAAGGAAACCAGTAGTTTATTAGATGTTTCTATAGCGTCAGAATATGGCAGTTTTGGTTGGAGCTATGCATGTGAGAACTAGGGGACTCATAAACAATGAGTGGTTCTATCATACACACAAATTAGATTTCATAAAGCTAAACTGGTTGACTTCTCTGAAGCCTTATTTATTATCCACAAATGGAAGATGCCACAGTGCATACTACTGTTGTTCCTTTTATCATTAGTGGGTTCAAAGAGTTAACACAGTTGAGGTGATGTGAAGAGTTGGCCATGAGCTCTGGGCCTACTCTGCATTTCCTCCATGTCTTTGACAGTGATGCATAGTTTATTGAGGTTCTTGTATCTCTGCCTTTACTTGCAAGGCATTTTTCTTGGACAGGAGTAGAACCAATTCCCATTGAAGAGCAAAGTCCACACTTTTCCTCAGTTTCTCTTTGATTGTTTCTGACCTTCTGGTGGCATATTTTAGACAAGGAGCTGTAAAGGGCCTGCAGTTTATAAACAATTCTAACAAGAAAATCCTGACAGGAAAGATGTTTAAATCAGTTTCTTTACTTGTTTACAGAATTCTCTTCCTTCCTGCCTTTGTTACTAACTAAATGACATATTGTTACCCAAGTGAGTCAGATAACCAATCAGTGTTAAGTAACAATGATTAAGGAGAATACTCTGCTCTAAAAATAGGGAATTGGGCCAGTCAACTTGATCTTTCAGTGACTTCAAGACTATGGGACATTAAGTTCTTGAGTAAGTTAATTGTTTAGAACTATTTAATTTATGCGACCTACATATACTAGAAAATTAACTAGTAGAAAAGTAAATCTCATTGATTATTGAGTTAAACTTCTCACTGTCATATGTCATTCATTTATTGAACAAATATTAGTAGAATTATGCCCTGTTCTATCCTAAGAAGAGAACATTAAAAGAACCACAGCAAGAGTTCCAAACCACAGATAGTCAACAAATCCACCCAAAAATTTATGTTGAACACCTCCTGTGCCCAGGCAATGTTGTAAACTCTGAGGCTACAAGACAAATTCTCTTCTTTTAAGGGCTTAGAATTTTGAAGGGGAATACACAGGTAAACCAATAGATGTTTGTATGGATGGATGGATAGATGGATGAATGGGTGAATGCATGAATACATGACAGATAAAAATGATATAATTTCAGGAGTAATACTTTCTTTGAAGAAAATAAAGGAAGTGAAAAATAAATAAGAGTTAAAAGACAGAATCCATTGCAGAAGCTATTCTAGCCAAGAACAAAAGACCGAGAAAGAAGTCTCTGAGAAGATGACACACAATCTAAGATTTGAATGATTGGAAATAGTCTTAGGAAAGTCTGAGAGAAAACATGCCAAGCAGAAAAAGCTCAAGTTCCTGAGGTCTTGGTGCCCTTGGCGTATTCAAGTGACAGGAGAATGGTCACTGCAGCTGGAATGTTGTGAATATGAGAGACAGAATGAGAAAATTAGGCAAACACTAAGTTAGGTAGCACCTTGTAGTTGCAGGAGTATAAATTTAACTCTAAATTTAAGTATGTACCTTAGTAGGGCTTTGAACAGGAGACTTTTCTGATCAGAGCTGTATTTTCAAGATTGCTCCACCAGTTTGAGAAGAATGGGCAGAAAATAAAGGATGAGAGGAAGTAAAGGGAACTAAAGGGCAGCTTGTCAGAGTAGATTGCAGTGTGGTGAGAGCAAGCAGTATGTGCATACTGAGAATTTGTCTAGAACCTCTTTAATATAGTAGGAACTAAAGTGCCCTATGTGACTCTATCTTGCATTTATAACTAGTTAAAATGAAGTGCAAATGCAAATTCATTTCCTTGTTCACACTAGCCAGATTTCAAGTGGTCCATGGTCACATGTGGCTTATGGTTTTACTCTTGGACTACACAGACTTAGAACATTTCCATCATCAGAGGAAGTTGTACTTGACTAAGATGCAGCAGAAATAACATCACCCAAGTTCTACTTTGATGAGATGCAGTAACAATGACCTAGCTAGGATAGTTGTAGATGAAACAGCGTGGTGATTGGAAAACTGGTAGGTCCTTAGTGGAGCAGAAATAGATCTAAAGTGTGATTTAAGAAAGTCTAGAAACTGAGGCACAAGCTGATGATGTGCTAGCATCCCTTGTTTTTGCTAAATTACTGTATTTTTACAGTCTGGTACATCCTTAATTCCATATTCTATGCTCTTTTTGTATTTGGGTTTTCTTTTTGACATATTCCTAATAAGAATCTTCTATAGCTTTATTCTGAATATCTTAGACAATTATCCTGTGGTTATAAGTATTAGAAGTTCACCCACACTGGCTTAAATTTTAAAAAATTTTAAAGATATAGGTATAACTTATAATTAGAGAACCAAATGACTATCATACTAGGGGTCTAAGACCTAGAGAGTTGGAAGATGTTTTCTTCACCTCTGAAAAACTCTCCTCAATTTTTCTCTTTCATAGTTGAGCTTCTCTGCTCTTACAAATTAGAGCAGTCCTCAAAAGTGATCAGAACCTGAACATATACAGACTTCTACTTGATGCATGTTTCCATTAAGTTCCATTAAGTTAACTTAATCTATTTGACCTATGAATTCTTTATTTTTTTAACCTGAGAAGAAACATAGATAGTCCCAGCTTGACTTGGTATGGTCAGTCATGCTGCACTTGAGGAGCTCCTGATATTTGGGGTTGCATTTCAAGAACAAAGGTCTTTACAGGTAAATATAATAGAGAGGAAATGCTAGGCAGAGAAATGACTGGCATTTGGACTTGTTACTCTTATTCCTGCTTTATGTGCATGGAACCTACCATATAGTATTCTAAAATCACAGCCAACCATACAGGTACTTATTAGAATACATTTATTTAGCAAAAAGTTTGATATTCTAGAAGACATGATTCTTGTATTCTGAGTGTGTATCAAATGCTAGTTATTATTTAGGTAGACTGTTTCCCGTGTTAGGTAGGAATCAAAGAAACAAATCATGTAGTCAGCTTTTTGCCAATGCTATTACAACAAAGGGACAAGCCTCAGCAAACTGATGACCTGAAAGATGTGTCTATGTTCAGTTAGACTTTTTCTGGTCTCTGCTTCCTTACTCTCACTTCAGGAGTCTTCCTACCATCTTGGAGTACCACTGATTGTTTCTTGGGGAGGATGTTCATAAGTAATACTTAGAGACAAGGAGCATGGTTTCTTTATCCTTTATCCCTTAGTTCAGTTTCTGACACATCATAGATATTACAGACATAATAAATAATGAATTAATGGATGAATAGGTGGATGGATGATCTTGGGCTCAGTGTATAAGTGTGTCATACCTATGAGCTTTGCTTCCTCACTCTGGAGAGGCCAGAGCCTCTTCATCATCTGAGTACTCATCTTCTTTTACCAGTCTGTTTCAAGAGTGAATGATTTGCATTGGCATTAGGGACTTGACTTTTGTGTTACATAGATAACCAATGAAAGACTTACTAAGGGATCACATTTGCATTAGTCTGAGAGACTGGCTTATTTACAACACTCCAGGTAAAACAAACACCTTCCCCACAGGTATGAATGTGTGTTTAATTTTTTAAAATGTGACTTTCCTGAGAGGTGGAGTGAATTAAATTGTTTATAACAAAAGGTGGGCTTTCCAGTTTTTGATCCTTGTTCCATACTGACCATTAGGCACATTTTCACCTGTGTTGGGCTTGACTGAAAATTAAGAACATTATAGGAAAGATCAAGAAACTCTTAATTAATTCTACTGGTGACTACAGAGATATACTTGTCATTCATCCAACAAATGCTAGTTTAAAGCTTGCTCTAAGCATAAGGGTGTACTTGTGTTAAAGAGCTCATGGACTAGGTATAACAGAAACTCTCTATGGACCCACATCCTGACTGAACCTTCCAGAAACAGGTGTGAATTGGTCAAGTTGCAACAGATACTTTTTAGCTATGCTAAATTCCTCCCTTTTCTACTTTTGTAAGCATCAATATTCAGCTCAGATTTTGTTCATTTCATCCTGTAAGTTGCACTCTGTGTGCCTTTGCCAGCTAAGCTGGCATTTAATGCAGCAAATAGATGAGAGGCATGCACTTTGGGTCATTGAATCCAAACCATCCTCTCACTTCAACCTGTTTTCTGCACAGCAGGCTTTGGCTCTAATGACCTTGTTTCTCGTTGAACTCCTGGAATTGCCGCAGTCTCAGCCTCCTTTAGTGCCTTGTGCATCTCTCCTTGGGGGAAAATCAGCTTCTTGCGTTACTGCCACCCTAATGTAGTGAACATCTAAGAGCGTGCCTCCAAAGCTCTTGAGGAATAAAAAAAATCTTAGAGATGTGAAGAAGACATTGTACATCTACCTGCATGAGAAAGAGGCACAGAAACATACTGTGGTGTCTGGTGTGATTAGATTTAGTTCCTTGAGCATGTGTGGAGCACCAAGCCATGTGTTAAGGGAGAGTAAGAATTACAATTCCTTAAGGTCTTACTATATCCTAGGGTCCAAGACTGGAGCACTGCATGAGCCAGCACACTTTATCTTCCCTACTCGAGGAGGACACACCACACTCTGCATGTAAGACATAAGACACAGAGGAGCTCAGCAACTTGGTCAAGTTACATAAAGAGATGATTTTGAAGACAGGAACTCCTGTCTGCACCAAAGCCTGATGCATTCTACTTTTCCTAGTGTTGAAAAGACACAAGAAGGACACAAGTCTAATCAACACGTAATTTAATAGGAAGAAAAAAACAGAGAATCCCTGCATCTCTTTCAGCAGAGAGGTGAATTAGAAGGGGCCTGAGTCCAAGGCTAGTTTATGCTACTCTCCTGCTCTACTACAAAGTGGATTAGAGGTAGCAGTGGGTACTCTGGGCTCCACCCTGCACTCATCTTACATAGTCTCCACCACATCAGGTCAAATTCTCTGCCCTTACAGTGCTACAGAATCTTTACCAGTTCTTAACCTTCTCAACTAATTGAACAAGCATTTATTAAAGACCTACTATGTGGATTAAATGCATGCTCCCTACTTTTAAACATACCTATTTAATGTCAAATATTTAATTTCCATGTGTAAAAGAAAATGTATATCAAACTGTTTATTACAGCATTCTTATTGTCCTAACACAATAGGAAATCGGTTAAATTACAATACCTCCATTAAAGTGATTATTTTGCAACTGTTTAAAAATATAGGAAAACATATCCCCTAGACATTGTTAAATGAAAAGGAAGGTGAGCTGTTTAATTCTATGCTACAATTTGTGTGTGTGTGTGTGTGTGTGTGTGTGTGTGCTTCTGTGTATAAAACACACACATATACGTACCTAATTTGGGCTGTGTGAAGATACACAGAAGACTAATGACATTTGTTATCTGGAGGGAGCTACATGACCGAGGAATAGTGACAAGCAGACTTTCAACTCTCCAGCAGTGTTTTTCAAACTATGTGTGAGAGGAAGGGCCAATATTCTTTGCCCTACTCCACTACAGCGTGTGGTGCATGTTTCTATGCTGCTAGAGTATGTGGTGCACATTTACCACTTACCAGATGAGTTTGACAATATCCAAGATAATGTGTTCCATTTACCTAGAATGGAGTCTTCAGGCATCACACTTAGATGTTCAGATAACTCACAGTGCTAAGTTTCTAAGTCCTTAATTCTTGCCCCAAATTTCTATTATACTTAGGTAACAAATACAGAATGAAATTTCCCATTTCCTTTACTTTTGGATATAAAAAATGTTCAAAGAAATTTGCTGTTTTAGAAAAATACCAGTGACCCATTGTACTAGTTAGCTTTCCTGTTGCATGATAAACTATTAGACACCTCCAAATTAAAGGAGGAGAGATACTCTCTCCTGCTGTGAGGCTCATAATTTTAGAGGGTTCAGTGTGTTAGCAGCTTGCTGACCTCAATAGCATGGTAGAAGGTCCTGGAAAGGGAAGCCTGCTTATCCCATAGCAGCCAGGAAACAGCGAGAGAAGAAAGATCCACAGAAACATACCCATCAAGGTATGTTTCTAGTGACCCACTTCTTCAAATGGGCCCCCATTCCTAATACTAGCACATTCAGCTAATCCACTGACCCAGTTATGATCCAATCATCTTGTGAAAGCCTTAACTCTGAAAACATGAGATTACTAGGGCACATGATAGATGTAAACCACAATACCCACCTTTACCAGGATACCCTTGAATGAGTGAGGAGAGGCTTGTTGGTCTTTGACTCTCTTGGATCCAGCCTCAGCTTTTAGCAAAACTGTAAATTGTCGATATCTGTCTTTACGTCTCCCCCTACCTCTGATGAATGAGCTGCCAGTGTTCCACTTCCTCTCTCAAGCAACTTCCTTATAGTTTTTCCTGGTCCTTTCTGACACTTCATGTGGCTATCAACTCACTTTTGCACAGATATGCAATCTTCACACAATCATGAAGTATTCACCTTCCCATTTAAACAATGGCATTTCAGATGGAAAGATAAGAGGCCTCAGTATTGAACCACAGATATAAAACTTGAAGATTTTAGTTGGCCACCATGTCAGGAGAAGACTAAAATCCCTGGAAGTGAGTTCAGCCTGACAAAAGGGGTTCTGGAGACTGTTCATAGCAGCAAATATGTCTATTGGAGTCACAAGGTTGGGGAGACCAAGGGACAGATGTTGGCAGTGCTCATTTAAGGCATTACCAGAGGAAGTATGTCCAGACATCATAACAGAACTGATTATGTCTTGGTGGCATGGATGTCCCTATTGGAGAGATGGTAGCATTTGCTGTGACCTCCTGCTCCCCACTGCAGAGCTCATCCCTCTGTTCTCAGGACATATGGATCAAGCAATCTGCTAATGCAGGTTTCATCGCCATGTGTCATTGCCTACAGGGGAAGAATATGCTGGCTCTTCTGTTGTATGTCTCGTTATAGATTACTATGCTGGCTCTCTGTGGTTTATATTCCAGGTTTTTCCAAATCCAGATAAATGTGAATCTATACTGGTGATACAGATTCACTACTAGGAAAAAGTGAAACTCCAGTGTCTGAGCACAGGAGGTGGCAGGATTGACTCTGGGTTGGCGTTATGCCGGGATGGCAAAGCTATCACCAGACCTTGTGGCAGCCAGACAACTGAAGACCAGCGGGCCAGCATCACAATGAGTTTCTCTCAAATTTCTCAAGTTCTCTGGTGAAAGCAGGATCTCTGAATGTAATCCTCAGGCTTCTGTCCTGGTTTGGATTTAGCGTGGTCCTGGGATGGAATGTGTGTGTCTGACATGCAATTACACAGTAAACGAGTACTGTATATTTAACACCATGTTAAAAATTCCCAATGTCCAAACAGCGAACACAAAAAGTCATACACTTATTAAGATCAGTTTTAAATTTAAAAATATTAAGAGATCATCTATGAACATATTTCAAACAGCAACATGTATTTTTAAAGTACAGTAGAAAGTTTCCCACTCTTCCTTTGTTCAGTTTCCATTTATCCCAACATGCAATCCCTGTGATTAATTTACCGTTTTTTTCTTTTAGCCTGGCACATAAAATTTATATAAAAATATTTTAAAATATAATTTTATTTAGTTTTTGCACCAAGTATCATACACATTCTGTGCATTTTTCTGTATATCTTGGTAGCATTTTTAGTAGGATATCTTGGGTGATTTTTTCATATGAGTATAAAATTCTTTCTTCTATCAAGTTGACACATCATTCTTACAGTAACCAAGTTAAGAACTCAGGATATGGAAACTTACACAGATTTGTAATATACTGTTTATCTGCCTGGAGTGGATTTCTTAACTTAGTAAACTCTTAATTTCTAAATCTATAAAATAGGAACACAGTACATACATTATCAGATTTTTATTAACTCACACTGGATATATAAGTGGAAAACCTGATATGTGGTGAAGACTAAGACTATTAGAAAGGAAGAAAATAAGGAAATGGAAGAAGAAGATGAGGAAGAATGAAGAGAATTCCAGTTTAAACTGATTTATAGGTTCTTTCAATTGAACCCTCTGGAGACTGGCTGGATCAGTTCTCTCCATTCATCATTTCTAAATGAGATGAGAATCAGAGTGCAGGATATACAAAGTGTGGTGAACAGCTGTTAGAATTTAGTGCTCCTGAAGGGTTAATTTACCTTTCCAATTTTTATGTAGGGATGCACTGCATAAAGACATTTCTGTTAATAACAAACCATATATGTGATGGTGGCTGCATAAGATAGAATGGAGGTGAAAAATTCTACTGCCTTCTGAGGTTTTAACTGTCATAACATCTTAGCTCAGTGCATTACTCATCTATATGTGGCGATTTGGGTGTAAAAATATCCCCTACATTTCTGACTATTTAAAAGTATGCACAACTATTACAAATTGTGCTGCTATGAACAAATATCAATGTGACATGACATTTTCAATTTTCCAGAAGGGGAATAGCTGGACTGAATGGGGCTTCTAGTCCTAGTTTTTTAAAGAATCTCCATCTCCATACTGATTTCCACAGTGGCCACACAGTCTACACTCCCATCAACAGTGGAGAAGTTTTATCCCACAGCCCTGCCAACATTTGGTATTGGTTGATTTCTTGATTGTAGCCATTTTGTATGTAGGTATACACATATAAGTGTATTCAATGGCCGAAGCTGTGGTTTTTTTAGAGCAACATTAATTATATAGGACTGGATTCATTCACATTTCCCAAGATAAAGTACCTTCTACTTCTCCAGACAAGATAGGTGATTTAGGCACTTTATCCTGACTTTAAATTAAATCATTAATATTGTATGTCATCAGATATGTTCACTAAGTGAAAGATGATCAACACTTTCTAAATAGAAAAGGCCACTAAACAAATGATAAGATGTTCCTAAATTCAATAACTAAATGTTCTTGTTGCATCTTTATTAGGGAGCCTGGGAAATAAAATATTCACTACATTCTTTGCAGGATGACATACCCAATATCAAGATTGGTACTGGCCCACTTCCACAATTTTAGGTCATTTGTAAGAACCACCCCACAAGATTGAATAGTGTGGTGGCCATTGTTCTCAGGGGAGCCTTTCTTGTGGGCTGAAATAAAATCACTTTTTGGCCACTCTAAGACAAATGGCCAATATCTCAACTCTGAGGTTCCTTTTGTTCCTATATTCAGGCATTTTTTGTAAAGGGAGAAAACAAGAAAAATGGGTAATTACACATGTCATTCCTCCTCTGGCCTCCTCCAACCTTTCTTCTCTCCTCTCCCTGCCTCCACACAAACTATCAAAAACCTAAAAACAATCAGAAGTCAGAGCAAAACCAGTGGAAAGCAGGTGATTTACAGTTGGGTATATGGGACCAATTGCTGTGATAAATGATATTTTAAGTAGCCAATTCTGCAAAGGATATAGACTGTTTACGTATGATTAATTAAGAAATAATTATCTCTGACTGAGGGAATATGAGACAATAAATGGGCCATAAAATCTAAATAAACATTCAGGCTGCTGGCTTTACTTTCAATTGGTGCCAAGGAGATTTATGATTTGTATAAAAAGACATGATAAACTCTCTCCTCATCCACCCACTCTTTCCAAAATCCTAAGATATTGTGAAATCACAGTTGACGCCATTCTTTGTTTTTTCCACATTTTTCTCCTGTGTATGTGTTACCCAAAGAGAATATCCAAAGAGAATATACAAAGAGAATATCAATGTACATGCATTGCAATGCTCTCATTTTCCATTTGTTAAATGTCATTGATTTAGAAGTTATTACCAATGACTTACTTTATTGCATCTTCATTCTTCCTTAGCCTATAGAGATGTTCCAGTAAAGTTTCCCAATGGGCTGGTTCTCCTCATTTTATTCTATCAGGTACACTGCTGTTACATTCGTCTGTGGTGGCATGCTAGTCTCTTGCTCAAAAGTAAGCCAAGCACTCTTTTCCCCAAAGTTTGATGTCTTTTTTCTCTCCTCTTTCTTTCTTTTCTATCTGTCTTCCTCCCCACAGAATAAAATCTAGACTGTTTAGTCTGCAGGTCAAGTCTATCTTTCATTAAATCAAGAATTTAATAACAATCATTGAATTTTTATATGTGCCAGTCATATATTAGAAATGTAAATACAGGAAACATGTGTTTCTTGACTCACTGACAAAAAAATATGGAAACAAACAACTAAGTGCACCAAAATTGAGTTCAATTAAAGAAAAATTTATAGGATATGATGGGTGGACACACAAAGAACACATAATTGTATGCTTCCTGGGAAAGCTAAAATAATTTTCAACCAGGAGATGGACAGTTTCAATGAGGAAGCTGAGCTGAATTATGTTAAAGATGGTCACAGGGTGTTATGGATTAAAAACTGGTGGTCAACTTAATGCCAGTGGGATTACATCAGCGTGGCGCTGAGTGGAGATGTTTCAGTTGAGGAGGGTTGTCAGTATAAATGGAGATGTGGAGAAGGAAGGGCACTGAGGCATTAAAGCGTTAAGGCATTGTGGCATTGAGATGTTGAGGTGTTGTGCATTCTCCTACATGTTGCTGTTTGAGCATTTATTCTCCTGGAGGAGCTCTGGTCCTCACATTGAGCATTGCTTCCTGGCTCCAGAGGGGAAGACATGTGCCACTTGGCCTCCAGGATGAACTCATCACACTGGCTTCCTGGCATGTATTCGACTGTGTTTGTCGTTGGAGGAGCTCAGGGCCTCTGTGTCGCTGAGGATGGCTGTGGTGCTTTTCAGGACAGCCCTGGTGTTTGTTGTGAGTGTCACTTCTTGGCTCCAGCATAGACCCCTCAGCCTCAGCACAGCTCCTTCACCCTGCTGGCATAGACTTCCTAGTTTCCACCACTGACCTTTGGGCCTTCCCAGCATGGATCTGTAAAAGAGACTGGCATGAGTCCTTGTGGGCTCCAGACCTCAAGTTGGACTCATGGGAGGCATTGTCATGAGCTCTGGGTATTTATCTGGGCTCATGTGGGACATGCCTGTGGGATTTAGGCCCTTGACTAAATATTCTATGTCTTTGCTGTTGTGAATAGACTTCCTGCATTTTCTTGTGTTAACTCTGGGTGACCATCATAAAAATATTATAAACTCTATGTTCTTATTCTAATTATTCTCTGTACAACCCCTGACTGCAACATAGGGTATCAAGAGTACAGGGAAGGAAAGGGAATCCCACATGGAGGGAACAGTGTGAAATGGGAAGTTGAGTGTAACAGTTGCATGAAGGTTGATATATGGAGTAGATGGAAGTAAGGTAAGAAAATGAGTTGGTGATATAAGCAGATCCCCCAAAATGTTATTAAAGAGATAAGAGTTACTGTTACTGTGTCTGAAGAGCTCTAAAAACAGGCTGTAGGCCAAGAAGTAACATGATTGAATTATCATTTTACAAAAATGAGTTTGATTATTGCTGAACAAGGCATTAGCAGAGGACAGAAAGAATGTAGGAAGACTATTTAGACAAACATTTTAGGAGAGTATATGAAGAAGGTTACTAAAAGCTCAAATAGTAATTTGTAATCATGTATTTGAAAGAACATTGATTTAGGAACCAAATGGATCCAGGATGCTACTATGAAACTGTGACTCATGCTAAGTCATTTCACACACCTATGCCTGTTCTCTTTTATAAAACACAAATAATATCTGCATATCTTATGATTGTTGTGAGGATAAATTGAGATAATTTTAAATGTATCTAACACAATGACTCATATACTTAGGGACTCAACAATTGGTAGGTAGTATAAAGGTGTGGTAATGAAGATGAAAGATATGAGGTTGTGACCAAAATCCAAAATGGAATCTAAATGGGTAGGTATCAGTTCCTGTTTTCATCCTCAGAGTTAAACATGCAAGAGTCAAGAATATACCTCTCTTTCATCCTAAGCACTGTGTGTGTATGTGTGTATACAAGATAGACAACTATACTACTAATCTCTGTAAATTCACCCAAAAGAACAGTTTGTATTTTCATTGTGTTTGATTGATCATTTTTTATGCCTGAATCTTATAATATGAACAAAATACTTTTAGGTAACAATATTCAATGTATGAAATAGTGTTGATTTCCTATGTTTTTAAAAATTCTGTATAATTTTTATCCTTTGTTTTGTCTTTAAAATTTAAAAAATGAATGGGTAGATAACTAAAGGGAGGCAATTTGAAAGAAAAGTAATAAATTCAAGTGGAAATATACAGTAGGTAATTTGGCAGATGCCAAAACTTCAATTTAGAACTCAGAACTTCAATTTAGAAGTTTTTGTTTATAAGACTTGAGAACCAAAAGCATACCAGTATCAATTGGAGGTTCAGAATTGGTTATGATTGCATAAAAAGAGACTATGAGATTAAGAGAGAAGGTGCCCTTTCAGAGATCTCAGAAGAACCCCAGCATTTAGAGAAGTAGGTGAGCAACAGAAGCCTATGAATGGCCAAAGAAATGGGAGAAAGTGTGATGGTCACAGGTCCTAAGAGATGAGAACATTTAAGGGTGAAGGACATCATAGATAGCACTGAATATAAAGGGGAAACTATACTAGACAGTTGTAGAATCAGATTCATTTGGGTCAGAAATCACAGGTGACATTGGCTCAAGGAGTTTTCTCAGGTTGTTGAGGACTAAAAGTCTTGTTATGGTGATAGAGAAATAAGCAGATGAGAGAATGGCAAAGATAAATGGAACATGTTATAAATAGAAGAATGTGAAAGAAAGGAAAGGCATGTGTAAGGAGGTAAGGACTGACAGGGGGTTTTAAAAAGTAGGGGAACGGAAGTGTTTATGAGTTTTAGGCAAAAGACGAAATAATTGATAGGGGAAATAAGTGCAAAAATTAGCTAATAGCAGGTGATACAGTAGGTCTTAAGTGTTGGAACCAATTCCTGTAAGCATGCCAGGTGTAGTAGGCAGAATGATTTTACCAAAGATGTCCATGCTCTAATTTTTGGAATTTATGAATGTGTTCTTTCATATGGTGAAAGGAAATTTACTAAGTCATTAAGGTTTAGAACCTTCAGATAGGAAGACGATCCTGGTTGATACTGGTCAGTGCACTTTGTAATGACTGATACGTTGTGTCGATTTAAGAAGTTTAGATGCTTAAGTAACTCAGCACTTTTACTTCTTGAGGTGTAGAGGACTCCCCTAGGGTAGCTGTTTGTGCTCCAGGATGTTGTAATGGTTGATGCATTGTGTCAAATTGAGAAGTTTATAAGTTTAAGTGACTCAGCAGGAGGGGCGGGGCTCTCCGTTTGTAAACATCCTGAGCCTGTTCATGAAGAGGGCTGAGAGCTGATGTGAGTGTTACACCTACTCCAGGGCAGGTAGCCTGCTTACAATAGAAGGGAGAAAAAGAGCTTGCTCCCCCCTTTTTCTTTTGTCACTTTTGCTGTCTTCTGCTGTCTTGAAGTGTTGCCCCTGTGCCATGCCACTCTGTCTTGAAGCCAAGTGATTAGAGACTGAAACCTCCAGAAACTGTGAGCTAAGTAATCCTTTCCTTCCTTAACTTTCGGTGTCAGGTATTTTGTCCCAGCAATGAGAAAAGTAACAAAGACACACACTAATCATGTGAGTCCTTAAAAGCAGAGAAGTTTCTCTGGCTGAACTTAGAGAGAAGTGGCACAAAGAAAAATTAAATAAATGCAAGGTGTGAGAGGGATGGTACCCAGTGTTATCAAGGGGTTACATGGAAACCATAAGAAACACAAGAGCAAAGGCCAAGCTCTGAGTGAGAACCCCAGGAAAAAGGTACCCAAAAGTGAAAGGAATTAAATTTGCCCAATAATCTAAATGAATATTGAAGTAGATTTATCTCCAAGGCCTCAGAAAGAAGCCTTTGTTGACACTTTGATTTTAGCCTTGTGAGATGAAACAAAGATTCAGCTGAGTCATAGTATATCCAGCCTTGTCCCACAGAGAACTAGCAGTTAAAGTTTTGGAAATTTGTTACAGCAGCAACAGCAAATGAATACATCTGTTGACCAACTCCAGGGAGAAGGGATGAGGTGGCCATGAACCCTCAGGACCAGCCTCTTGCACCTATTTTTCAGTTTCTCTTCCAGTAGAACTTTTCATCTGCACCGACAGTCTGAGCTCTTACTGCATATTTATATCACAAAGGTGCAAGTAAAGACTGTCCCAAAGTATTTCTAATACTGAGACAGGCAAGAGTCAAAAGCAATCTTTATCTTCAGTTTTACTGCCCCTTGTAGCCATACCTGCCCTAATATACCACTTACTCTGGGATTCCTCACTTGTGGTTGTTATTATTTCCTGGGAGCCATATTAAACTTTTAATTCTACAGATTTTCCAGAGTTGGTCTAGGGAAAGGAAGCAGAAACCACCTAATTTCTTCATCTTGGCACAATGTAACACCTGATTCTATTCATTGTACCAGAATCTCACATTCTTATTTAATCAGTTACCAACTATTTATCGTTTGCACTACTAGCAAAGAGGCATAATATGTAATAATTGCTGAAGGATATACAGCTAGCTAGGTGACAACTGTTTGATCCTGCTTGTTTCTAAATTTTAAACCTGATCACTTAATCAGGGTAATACAGTGCCATGCAATGATTTACTTTAAAAAGATGTGGATTCTGGGTGAAGACATTTCAAGGATTAGTCATCCTGAAAGGCAGAGGAAGTGTTCATGTCCTATTGGCAGCTTTCTCTTCTGCCAGCTCCTGGGCAATGCATGAGGATAAAACACTGAAAATTTTAAAAAGTCACAGGAAGACTGACTTCTTTCTAGAACTTTCTCAAGCCCAAGACAAGGATATTTTATTGTAGTCCTGGTTGATTATGAATAAAAATTTTAAAGGCAGCTATCATGTGGGATACAATCTTGGGTTTGAACCTCTTATCTACCACTTGCCAGCTGCATTATTTTGGCAAGCTCACTTAAACTACTCTGCCTCAGTTTCCTCATCAGGAAAAATGGGGATACTGATGTTTTTCCTGTGACGGATATCTGAATAAGTTGATTCCTTAGAGTTCTTCTAGCCCCAAAATGTGGAATCCTGTGATTAATAATTGAGTCTCAAAGAGGCTATGCTGTAGACAGTAAAATTGGGAACCATGCCACAGGGAAAGATTTTCCCACCTAAAAAATTAACCTTTTCACATTTTACATTTGAGTAAAGCTGACTTCTTAAATATTTCCTTTTAGTTAATCCAGTTTGACAAGCAATAATGAACTTCCCTCCTTTTTTACCTTTTTGTGAATAATGTGCTATCCTAGATCTGCTTTGTCACTTCATGTCAAAGAGGAACTCCATAAAGCTAACGTATGACCCAGGTGTCAAAATATCATTTCAGGAAATAACTAGGAAATGAATTTTGACCATCAGGATACAGCCCATCATTCAGTCCAGGGAGTCTCACTGCTTCCTGTGGCTCACTTGGCTCTGAAAATAGCATCCTAGAGCAAACCTGGAGGAAGCAATTAATTGTATAAAATAACACAAAGATTTTTCTCTGAATTGCAGGATCAAGTTATTCAAAATCTCTTGGGACTTTTAAGAGTTTTTATTTTTTCCCATAGTGAGGAAGTCTAAACCAGCTACAAAAAATGACCACTGGTCCAACTGCTCCTGGGCCAGGGAAGTGAAGATGGGAAATCCCACTGAGACATTTGACACAGTCTATCTTCAATTTCATTTTCATCCATTATAAGCTGAGGTCAAAAGGATGTTTTCCTTCTTCCTTGCCTCTCTCTTTTCTTCTTTCTCACTTTCTTTCTTTTCTGAGTTTAGGATCTTAATTTTGTCACCTTTACCATTTTTGGTTTTTGACCAAGATCAGAGTATTTCTGAAGAGCAGATTTTTGATGGGAGAGACATGAAGAAAGGAAGTCATTAGTTATGCTTGTGTATTGCCCTGGAGAAAACAAAATGAATGAAGCATATAAACAGTAATTATGATAATGAAGTTAACAGGTAACAGAGAATTAGACTGGCAAGATATCTGTCCTTTCTGACTCCAAGATTCTAAGATTTTGTAAGAACTACAACTACTACTGTTATTATTTAATGCAAAAAAAATACTACCAGTCACAGTAGCGAAAACCTACCTAAAGTATTATGATTTTAAATTTTTCAAAGTGCCCTCCCAATTTTTTAAATTGCATTTGCCCCTCACTAACATTAGGCAAGTTGATGACCTTAGTCCTTACTTTGCTGACACTGGACCTCAGAGATGGTCCTGATGTTGCTCTGATGGTCAGTAAAAGACTCAGGATTGAAGCTAAACATTTTGACTTGTTTGAGCTTTTTGTTGCCTATGACACCAGAATCTTTCATGAAAGCAAATTTTAATGGCACAGAAGATGAGAGAACAATGGTGAAAGAGGTGGAAGAAAGAAAAAGCATGAAAGGAGAATGAAGAGGACCAAGAGTCAGGTTTTGACTTCTGGCATTTTGCTTCTGGAGCTCATGTCCAGTCCTGCTGCTCATGAGCTACCTGCAGTAGATCCTTACGTCCCTAGATATGGGCAAGATCACAGGCTAAACTTTCCATCTAATTTCTTTTTACTGTCAACAAAATGAGTAGCAGACAGAGGTGATGTTTTCAGTGAAAATCAGTTCACCCAATGAGCATCAAAATCCCACAACAAGGTACCCAAATAGGATTTCCTACAATTTAATGCAAAATTATCTTCCATTTGCCTTCACAGTCAATGGAATTTATTTCATGGAAAAAAAAGTGTCCAGCATGGCTGGGTTATACTCTGATGCCAACTCATATTCTGTTGTCCTTGCAGCTTGGGAGACAAATAAGGAAAGCGTTGCTTGTGATGGAAATGTCAGCATGACTATGCACAACAAACCATCTGGAGTCTAATGCCAGGTAGAGAACAAGCCTGCCAGCCTCAGAGCAGACCAACTATCAATATCTGGAAGGCAAGGGCTTTAGAGGGACATGAAAAGAAAATTGACCAAAACCAACAAAATTAAATTTTTTGGAAAGAAGTCATACACTTTTAGTTAAGATAGGGCTGGCTGATGCTGGAAGTAACAGCTTGGAAGCCTAGATATCCTGCTGTTGAATCACAATTATAAGTTATAAGGTTGGAATAAGGCATTTAAGTTTTTAAAGAATGTATACTTGGAGAATCTTGGCTGTGACTCACAATAATCACAGGAGTGATAAGCCATTTTATCCCTATCTTCTGGGGAAGGAAACTAAAACACAAACTGTCTACATGTCTGACCATGGCCACACCTGATTTGGCTGTCAACTCAGACCTTCACTAGGCCTCTTGATAGCGATTCAGGCCTCTCATTTCTAACCTCTGTTTTGACTGTTCTGTCTTGGGAGATGGTTGTTTCTCAGGTCTTGTGATCAGGACAATCTGGTGACATCTCCAAGGTTGTAGGACAAGGCCCTGACATGCAGTACAATTCTTGATCTTCAGGCATTCATTCCAACTACAGGTAGTGTGGTACCTTTCAAAGGGCACACTGCCAGAAACAGGGCCAGGGTCTGTGGAATATACATCCATAACTCACTCTTCTCTGTCCCCATGTCTGTGCCCACCTGTCTCCATACCTGTTCTCGGTGCTGAATGTACTCTCCCTTTTCATTGTTTGGCTTGCTCTAGAATGGCTGGATTTTGAACTTGTATTATCTATAGCACTCTATTCCTTGCTCTCAACCCAGAGCCTATTACTATACAATTTTACTTTTCAGACCCCCATCCCTACTTTTCAAGCTTTACTGTTGCTCATGTAAGTTTTGACTTTGTTCAGGCTCCTTCCTTGGACTGGCATTTTGGCTCTGCTCTGGACCCACCACATAGTCCCTTTATGGTTGTCCTTCCTGGTTCTTAGTAAACACCTCTTTTTAACCAACTAGATTCACAGGCCCTGATTCATTCAACAAATCCTCAAGGGGTACCTGCCCAGCACTGCGGCATAAGCCAGTGCTGTCTCAGCAGTGCTGGGAGGAAATAGGGTCTTTATTCTTGGTCTGGTGAAGAGAGAAGCCACTGAGGCATTTTATCTTAACATCTTGTCTCTGTTGCAGTGGTTTCAAGGCAGAATAAATGTGGCTGGACAGCATTCTTCGTTTGGAAGGATGTTAATATAACTACTTAATAGATTCAGGAGGAGGGCTCCATTGCAATTCTTCATTTCCTTTGTCTATTGTTGCAGGTTTTCATTAACCTTTAAGGTTGTCTTCATTTTGTGGTTTGCATTTTAAGTATTTTCTGGTTTAGAAACTGCCTAGCAAATAATGTCTTTTGATCCAACTGTTTCCCTCAATTACTATTATATTTAACTCTTTTGTAAAATAACAAACTCCACACCCCTTGAATATCTCAGGCCACCATCCCACCCAGCTGTGGTCCTTATGGTTCAGGGTCTCATTTAGGAAGGGAACTTCATTCCCTTAAGGAAGTAATCCTCTTAATGCTAGACTTTTGTTTCTCTCCTTAGCTAAGTAGCTCTCTCTCTCTCTTTTCCAGTTCTACCTGAAATGAAGAAAGAAACAGAGAAGGAGAAGGGACAAAGAAAAGGAGGGAAAGAAGGAAGAAGAAAAGAAGGGAGATGGAGGAAGGAAGGGGCTAAGGGAATGGAAAGATACTTTGAAAAATCATGATGTGGCTCTCTAAACATAGCGGCTATATCCCAGGAATATATAGCCTTTTCTCCACAAATTCTTCATTGCATGTATAAATTCTACATTCATTGTCCAGTTCAAGATGCTCTTTGATTTTCTCACTCACTTAAGGACTAGAATTTTCTAGATTTGGCTCAAAGACAACTCTGGATAAAACAGTAGTATCAAAACTTTGAATTGTACTAATGTCAAAATAACTAACATTTATGGAATACTACACATGTGCTAAACACTAAAACAGTTATTTCTCTTGTGTTCTTTTATTTATATTTACCACAATGGTATGAGTGGAGTCTGTTATGATTTCTTATAAAAGAGGAGACTATGAGGTTAATGGATGAAGTGACTTGCTTTTTTGAGGTGCCACCATAGGAAATGGTAGAACAATACTGCATGCAGATTTCTCTGACTCCGTGGCATTTATTTTCTCTGAAGTCTTAAATCACCTATACTCTTTACTTCCATTTCATGTTTTTTCCTCCACTCATTCCCCTATTCTGTCTGCCTTTATCAGATCTCCCCTCAGCATCCTGTCATCCATCCCTCCATTCTGTAACTCCTGTCCAGGGAGAAAGAACTTTGATAAAAATACTTGCACTTACATATCTCATAAGTCATTAATCCTATGAGTTAATATACCTCATATTTATTTATGGCTCTGGAACAAATATTTCTCGCCTTTACAAATAGGTTCCAGGTTTGTGAAAAAGGCAAATCTATGTCACTGAGCACAATACAGCCCATGTGCACAAAGTAAGAATGTGCAGTGCATTTCGAGAACCCAGGAGAAGAGGTTCATATCACATTTCTGGAAGGGGAGTCTGGGAAGGAAGTAAGAACACCATCCATGGCTCCTGAAGCACATACACTCCCACATTAATTCAACTCATTATTACAGAGAACCCACCTTACGCAAAGCACTATGACATACTATGAATACACATTGGTGGAAGAAAAGTGGAGCCTAGTCCCCAACTTATGGAACTTTTAGACTGATGAAGAGAACAGACACCAAACATATAAATATATAAAATAAGTATTTTATCATAAACAATCAAAATGTATGCTACAAAGGAAAATAAATTGGGTGTCTCTGGAGGGGAGCCTTCTTGGAGGGGAGTGTGCTCATGTGCACAAAAAAATTCTGTTTAGAAAGATGATACTGTATGGTGACATTGAGGGTCTGGTAATAACAGAAGTGAGCAAAATGTTGGCCAAGCAGCAGCAAGTGAGCGCTCCAGAACCATAATCAGTGCATTTCAGGAGCTGAGAGGAGGCCAGCATAGCTGGAGTGCAGAAGGGAAAAAGCAGCAAGTGAAGGTTGAGAGGCAGCAGGTGGGGCCTGAGAAGGAAGGAAAACAGCTTTGACTTCTGCGCCTTGGGGCTGGGTGGGTGGGAGAGGTCATGGATGAGGACTGGGAATGAAGCTTGGCTGGCAGTGAGGGCAGCCTGTCATATCAGGCTTAGACCTGGAACTCTACATGTTGGGTAAGGAAATAGATGAAGACTAATCAAATGCAAAGAACAAAAGCCATCAATTCTGAGCTTGCTATAGCGAGAAAGTCAATGCCCCACAACACAGACAGAGGAAGGAGAGCTTGGTGGTGGGAAAAGAGGCAGCTGCAGGTGCTCTGATGAGGGCAGCTGTAGGTGGACAAGGGGCCTCTTGGGGACCAGCTAAAGGAGAAGGCTTGTCTTTTTCTACTCGATCTTAAATTGGAAATAGGCAAAATGAGCAATGTGTCAGTCACTAATCAAGTCTTAGCTATATGGAGCTGATTGTTTACAGAAGTTTCGGCTCAGCTTCCTGGGTTGTCATCAGAGAGCCATCAGGCTTCCTGCAAAACCAACTCACAGCAGGCTGGTCTCCTGGGCTGTAGACAAGGGGTTGGTTTCCGGCAGGTTGTAGGTCAGAGTTCTGTTTTTATATATGAGTTGGCCCTTGTCCCTTTGTATAATTCAGGCCAGAGTATACTTGCAGCACAGGATTCACATGGGAAGGGAAGGACTGGAGGCTGGAAAGGTACACAGAGGAGCTCCCTCTGGAGTTTGGACTTAATCTTTCAGGCCAGTCAGCACCAAATAATTTTCTTTGCACACCACTGGCTATAAAATTATCTTGAGCATGCATCTCAAATACATCTGTCTTCGCATAGTTTTGAACTTTACATGTGTCCCACTGTATCACATTTTTAAGAAACTACAGATGAGGTTTCTACACATTGTTACTAACTGTCCCGAAATTTTGTGAAGAACTGCATTATCACATGACTAGAAATTTTGTCAAAGAATTAGAGTTTGACTTCATGTTCTCCAAGTAATTTTTTCCTTTAATTTTTGACTAGTTAATGTAATCACAATGCTCCAAAATGATCATAATTTCACCTGTGTAGTCTCTCTTGCTCCAGCCTCATTCCGCCATCTGCCTTGCCCTCACAGAGAGTATGGTCTCGAGGTGAGATTAGTCTGTTGCTAACTGTGGTGGATGCTAACACATTTGGAACATACTTCTTAAGGACTTACAATATGTCTCATAGGTCTGCTTAGATTCTTGCTATTACTAGCTTACTGTTTTTGTCTAGGTTGTTATTATTACTTTGATGTAGGACATATTCTGGGTTAAGATTAAGGGAAGTGTTAGCCCTCCTTTATCTGACTTGCTCATACTTACCAGATGAGAATTACCTGCAATCAGTATGATTTTTTTTTTTGGTAGTAAACACTATGTAGGTCTGTTGTCTACCTGTGAGGCTGGCTTAAACAGTATAGCTAGGATAATGCTAAGTCCACTTAACTGCAGTATGTTTTAGAATTTTAATACCAGTGAGGGTTCCTGGGCAGCCATAATCAGTTCTTGAAAACCATGTATCACTTTCTTTCCTTGTAAATATCTAACCTGGTCTGAGTGACTGATGGCAAGCTGACATAAGCATTCTTAAAAATCCGTGTTGTTTTGTATCAGTAGAGGTTGGCCTTATCAGGAAAGGTTAATTTATACTGCTTTTTGAGGAAAAGACAGCTATAGAAGTCCGAGTATTTCTGTCCCAGAATCCTGGTGCATATACTCCCTCTTAAAGACCTTTAGAAGTTGAGAGCCACTGGAAGTTAGTTGGCATCTCTCAGGGTCACTATCCTGAAGGCTTGACTCTGACAGCCATGTGTTTCTATGGGAGGTAAAGGACACCAGCAGAAAACTATTGCAGCAGTTTGGGTGAGACATGGCCATATAGTGGTGGTGGAGGGGAGAGATGGCCATGAAGTTTCAGGAGGATGGGTCTTCAGGGCTCTGTGACCTCAGAACCCTGGCAGGTTGGTGGTAGCCTGGACTCCTGCCAGACAGGTTTGTATTCTAAGAGAGATCATCTGGGGGAATTACATACTACTGTCTGGGCAACTTGAGCTGCATTTTGCAGACAACTCAGGTTTTAGGTAGAAGAGATTGGCACTGTCCTGTCTGCAGTCACCTTTGTTGAGTGCTGATGCCCTGTTGCTTACCTTGTGGGAGTTTCCAAGAGGCCACTTGAGTTTGAGACCCTTTTCTTTTCTGGGATTCCTCTTAGAGGCCTGTCCTAGTTCCCTGGAGAGCCACTACTTGAACTCACTGTGAAGGAAGGGCCATCCTCACACAAGCCAAGGAAGAGTCACTTGGTGACAGGGACAGCCAGGGAACTGGAGGTTCTTTTCCATGCCCATTCCCTACATTTTTACTGTCTGTACCATTCTCTATCAGACTGAAAGGAGGATCTAAATATAGAACAAAAAACAAACAAACAAAAAACAAATATGGACTGCTTTTACCCTTCTCATTTAACTAGATTACTAGAAACTGTCACATATTGAAGGTGGAATGAAGGACATTATAGGAAGAGACCTATGGGTCACATCATAGAGACTCAGCACCTCATGCCAGAGCTCAACACTAACATAAGGTCTGTGAGAACAAGTGTTGACCTTTGGTCATGGTGGTATCCTCAGTATCTAAAGCACTGCGTGTCAGTCATTGTCCATCCGTTGCATAAATAAACTAATAGATGAATTAATAGAGTCTTTCTAGATAGGCGCTTGTCTCTCCTTTGAGGTTTCCAAAGATACTGTCTTCATTATGTCCAAAGATGGAACTTTGTACCACTTGGCAACTATATTAAGAGCAAGTTCTCCTTGTTCTGTAGTAAAATATTCCTTGTAATTCTATTTGTGGTCTTAAGTTTTCACTGATGGGGGAAGGAAATTGGACTGAGAACAAGGCTTCCTCCTTTTCTCCATGACAAATTTTTGGACCCTGGAAGCAGTTACTTTCCCACTGAGATTTCTATAAGGGCTAACTCAAACTGTTTTATTCAACCATTTCTCTTAGGTATGATGTGGTTTCCAGATCTTTTCAGCTCGTCCATCCTTTTGATTCGTAATACTGTACTGATAGTCTTAGCAGGACTAGCTGTTGTTGTGGTGTCACTAGCCATGTATGTAGCACTGGCAGGCTTGCTAATGTTTTTTACTTGGATAATGGCTAGTAAAGTACTTTCACAGACATTGTCTCATTTAATTTTCAAGGTCACACTGGGCATTATATCACGATTTTTCATATTACAAAGGAGGCAACTGAAGAGAAGTTTTGTCCACTTGCCCACATCGAGTGTTCTACCTTTACACCAGAGCACAGACTATTCCAGCTGTGGCCAGGAGCACAAAAGCCTTGGTAAACAGGAGAAGGAGAAGGAGGATAAGGAGGAAGGAAGAAGGAGGCAGAGGGGCTGAGGGAAGTGAGCTGGGGAAGCGGGAGGGAGAAGTACTCAGTCACTGGCCCTGCCTGGGAAGGTAGAGCATGGATGGAGCAGTGCTGGGCTAGGTTTCTCATTTATGTGTGTGGGCCTGGACATGTCCTTCCTGACTCCACACCTGCTTTCCCCTCCAGGCTGGCCACCAGACCTTTCTGTCTATTGAGGGAGATTCCCCAAAGAGGGCCAGCTGGAGAGTTCTTGATACAGGTCTGTCTGTGAATTCCTCTGGGTTGATCTGGTTCCCTCTCCGGGAATGCTTTGCCCTAGTTCCTTCAGTAAGCAGCCACTGTGTGTTAGCCCCTGGGATATACTTTTCTGGATCTGCTTCTGGAAAATTCAAGTTAATAAATTTATAATACATACTTCAAATTTCTCAAACACACCCCTGAAGTGTTGGGAAGCTTGTATTTCCCTCCACACTTTTGAAAAATAAGCACTTCAGGAATCAGAAAGCACAAGTGACTCCATGGCTAGCCCATCCTACCTGCCATGGACAAGATCAACCCACAGTGGGGCTCAAAGTGCAGAAACATAATCTTCTCCTTAAAAGGGGTTTCAGAGCTTCCCGATCCTGGAGTGGGGGCCAGCAGCCTGAGTAGAGAGGCTGGAGAAGATCCATAGGATTAATGAGTCTGCAGAAAGTAGGCAAGCTTGCTCATACAACAAGAAGAAGACAGAATGTTCCATCACCACATCAGGTTCTTATGCACCAGGCCTTCTGTAGCTGGTTTCCCAGATTGGGAATTGAAGGCAGATGGAGGTGGGTTGCTTTTGTTTGCTTGCACCATCTTCTCTCCTTTTTAAAGGTTATTCAAATCCAGTGAAGTAAGGAGAATGAAAGAGAAAGATCATAGAACAAATGGATACTTCCCCAATCACAGCCCACCTGAAAGTTTGTCTGGTGGCTCTTTCTTCATGCCAGGCTGCCACGTTGTTGGCCCAGCTGCTCCACCAATCAATCGATTGATCCATCAGTCAGTAAATATATATTGATAGTCTCAAGAGGCCATGGTTGGCACTATGTAGGAAGGACAGAAAAACCTACTCAGTAAAGTGTCTTTCCTTGAGCTGCTTACCTTGGACTTCAGAACGCACTCTAACAGCTGATAACAATGACAACCAGTTTATCATGAGTCAGGCTGTGTGATCTGAACTCAGGGCCTGTGTGCTCCAGGAAGGCAGTGTGATGCCTCCTTCCACTTAGCAGAGCATAGTTTAGGATGTGACTCTGCAGACCAACAGACTTTTAACTGGACTAGAAACCTATATGCCACTGAAACATGCAAGAGTTAGTGAAAGCCTAAATAAACACAGTTTATGCAAAGAACTCCAATTCAAAATGATTGAGAGTCACTGAAATATAAGGTAAATGTGGGCTTGTGAAAAAAAATAAGATGGGGATTATTTTCCTTTTCTGGAATCAGTAAAATGATGCAGGGTAAATTTCCTACTGAACTACATGTGTTTAAATCATTTACTTCCTAGGAACAAAGACCACAGTTAGTCTATTCTGGTTAGTCGGCTCCCTTTCTTTGTAAAGGACCAGAAAATAATTGTTGGAGGCTTTGCAAGTTAAAGGATTTTAACTCTGCTATATCTCACATGCAATCCCAGATAACATGTAAGTGAATGAGTAGGGCTGTGTTAAAATACAACTTTACTGAATGGCCACTGGAATCTGATATCGTGTGACATGAAATATTCTTGTTTTGATTTTTTTCAACCATCTGAAAACCTAAAAAACATTCTTATCTTATGGGTTACACAAAAATAATAATACTTCACCAACCTCTGGTCTCTATGGAACAGAATCACACTTATAGTTACAAAGGAGGGGAAGAAAATAAGAAAGACAAAAATAGTATTTATTAAGTAAATTGACATTTACTTCTTTCTGAGCTTAAGCTCATTACTCTTGCTTGCTTCATATGTGTGATTCTTGAAAATAACATCCCTTAAATACATTAAAAAGGGTCATACTTTTTTTTTTACCATAAGCCATGCTGATGAACATTCACAGTCCCCACTGGATGGTGGTTTTAATTTCAACTATGTTATCCATCATTGCATATTCTTTGCTTGAGGGCCCACACCTGCTTTATGGACAGTGTATTTGTACTGGCTCACAAAGACAATTTTTTTAGTAGGCCTATAGTAATTTATTGTTGTGCTGAATCAGCAAATTCAAAATACTCCGTGTGCACAGTACTAAGCAGGAAAGGGGCCACATAATCCAAATATAAGATTTGGCCTATAAACTACAAAACCTTTCTCTCTGAAATTTTAAATCCTGCTTTATTTTTAAAATGTATCATAAATGTTCAGCAATTTCAGCTCTGATCTCTTTTCCTTTTACCATGACGATTCCCTCCTGTGTATTCACTTTGATTTCCCATTGACCCCTTCTCCTGTAGCACATTACCTTATTAGCCACTCTGACCTCCTTCATGGTGCCTAATAACTGTTATATGCATAACAGTTATATTTGGAAATGATACAACATATTTGCTTATATTTTCTTCTTCTTCTCATTTATGAGACTTACCAGAGGGTGCCACTTTTTGTAGAGTATCCAGACTGGTGAGACACTTGCATGCCATGTCAGGTAAAGGAAATACATTACTTATAGGTGGGCAGCCTGGGATGCATGGTGAGCCAGCTTTCCAAGGCTCAGGAAAATAGCTCTGGGTGGGAGGGGCATTTCATCTGAACAGGTCGTACACTGTACCATAGTAGAGTTGCCCCAAAAGCCCTCTTCTCTGATCTTTATACCCTGGGGATTTTTTTGACTGCGGAGTGTAATACTGCAGAACATCCTGTTCTAAGACAAATGAGGCCACAGCCCGGGTTGGTGTGAACCCTTCCTCCTTAATTACGTTGTGTCCTCCAGGCATCCTTGTGATTTGGAGAACCCTTAGTAGAAGAGGGGAGAGCATGGACAACCAAGGTCACCTGGAGAATTGCTTGCTTTTCCTACATTCTTCACTTTTGGCAGCAATCCACGCCACCTCTTAAACTTCGGGCCTATCCAGATCCAGACTCACTCTTCTTTTCTCTTTTCTTTCTTTCTTTCTTTCTTTCTTTCTTTCTTTCTTTCTTTCTTTCTTTCTTTCTTCTTTCTTTCTTTCTTTCTTTCTTTCTTTCTTTCTTTTCTTTCTTTCTTTCTTTCTTTCTTTCTTTCTTTCTTTCTCTTTCTTTCTTTCTTTCTTTCTTCTTTCTTTCTTCCTTTCTTTCTTCTTTTTCTCTTCTTTATTTCTCTTTCTTTCTTTTTCTGACTTTTCAAATAATGGTGACTCATTCATTTAATTCATTTTGTTTGCACATTGCAAACTGAAGTTGGAGACAACCTTAATTGATTAGCAGGATGGCTTTAGGGTTCCTTAAAATTTTCCTACTTTTAAAAAAAATTTGTATCATTTTTAATCCATCTTTTAATACAAAAAAGAGATAACAACAAAAATGACCCAATACGTACCACATGGCCAAGCTTAGGGAATATACTCAATAATCAAATCTGTGTGTCACATAAAATGACACTAGAAAATGACAAGGAAAATAGAAGGGAAAGAGAAAAGGTTCAAATGAAACTGAGTGAGCAAAATAGAGCTAGAAATCCTAGAAAGCAAAGAAAAACATTACAGCACTCTAAACAAATAGCTGAAAACGGAACACTGTGAGAAAAACTATTCTCAACTCTGTCTACTGTTAAAAGTTGAGAACTAATTTCAAATTAGAAACAAAAATGTACTAATGTCTATGTCCTATGAAATGCATTAAAAAGGGCAAAATCAGAAATAAAAAATACGTTAGTAAAATGTACCTCTAAAACAATCCAAATCTGTACTCTACTATTTCAAAATGTGTGAAAGGATATTAAAATATTGAAAGACATGAAACAATGGCACTAATTAGAAATAGGAAAACTTTAAAATGAAGTGACAGAACTTGAGAAAAAACAAACAAATGAAAATACAGTGCCAAACATAAAGGTGAAAACAGAAAGAATGCAAGAGTGAATAAACAAAAGATAGTCTACCTGGAGAGAAATAAAAGGTTAAGTGGGGTAATATTTTTAAAGTTAAGAAAAAACGAGAAGAAGAAATAAAAAGGATTCATAAAACAGTGACTAAAAATTAAACTATATAAAGAAGATACTCAAAAACAGAGGAATCCCTTGAAGAACAGAATCAACACAAGGAAACAGAATAATACTAACATAAATGATTCAGGGAAAACATTCCTTAAAAGTTTTATATCTTTAAAGAGAATCTGGCCAATAGCAAACTACTTTCTAATGAAATTATGGGTTAGAAAGAAAAAGAAAACTTTTTGTGCATTTTTTTAAAAACAGCAATATAAGCAAGAGAAAATTAGATAACAATTAAGCTTGCAAAAGGAGTATTTCATACCAGAAGAAAATAGGAAACCCTACTTAAAATGCTCCAGGAAAGAAGTTGTGAGCCAAAGGTTTTATGAGCAGGCAATGGACTTTCAACTATAAAGGGTGCACCCTTATTAACATGCATGAACTCAGGAAGCTTTGTTCCCATGAATTCATTCTTAAGAATTTCCTTGAGGCTGAATTTCAGATGATCAACCACTATTACCAGACACCGTGGGAGTGGTGGTGACCACTGGACGACTGGTTATTTTTCTGTCTAAGACCTAACATGTGCATTAAAGGGAGCAAGTACATGTCTTCATGTTCTGTGAATGTTGATACAGAACAACGATAAAAGTAGCAGAAAGAAAAATACACTTGCCATTTTTCATGTTTTCAGTAATCATACTGATGATAGTACTGGAATTGTATCATTCATATTTGTAATAAAGGATAAATAAAGGGATAATAAAGTCTTTTTGAAAATTCTTTTAGGACATACATATGTAGTATGTATTTACTAAATAACTACACATGTAGTATTTTAGTAAAAATTCTTCCAATTCAAATCCAGGAATTTGAATAAATATTAATTGGAAGTGTACATATATATTCACACATGCATATACACATATCAACGTGATTTTCCTGTTCAAATTTATTTCAGAACATACCTGTATCTATATAGCCATGATCATCCATCTACCTATTGCAGCCAAAATAGACTAAGCCAACTAAATATCTATCAGAATGGCTGAGGAAAAAAAAATGACAATAAGAACTCTGGAGGATGCAGAGAGATTGGACCATTCCTACATTATTGGTGGGAATGTGAAATTACATTGAAAAATACCTGATAGCTCTGCTCGAAACTAAAAATGGCTATATAATACAACCCACCAAACAGTTTGTGATGATTTTTCCAGAGAATTTGAAACTTATTTTCATATAAATTTTCATAGAGGCAGTATTTGTAATAGCTCGAATCTTAAAAGTCCATCAATGGATGAATAGCTGCAAATACTGGTATATCCATGTCATGGAATACTACTTGGCAATGAATAGAGGACAAAAGACAAACATCCTGAAAGAAAAATATTTCACTTATGTGGGCTCTCGAGTGGTCAAACTCAGAGACAGAAAGTACAATGGTGTATGTTAGGGGGTTGAGTGAGATATGAGGACATTAATGGGCATAGAGCATAAGTTTTGCAAGATGAAACCTCTTGGGAATTATTTGCACAACAGTGTGATTTTACTTTACTAACCACTGATTAGTAAATTACTAATGGCTGATGACAAATTTAATGCTATGTGTATTTTACCAGTTATAAATTTAAAAGAATTATGTTAAAAATGACTATTGTAAAAAGTGATGAAATCCAGTCTATAGTTAGATTAATAGTGCTGTACCAAATTAATTTCTTATATTTAATGATTGTGCTATGGTTATATACTATGTTGATATTACAGGAAGCTGATTGAAGTCATTACATAGAACTATATACTGTTCTTTTTCAAGTTTTCTATGTCTAAAATTATTTAAATTCAAAGTGTTAAAGACAATTATATTCATAAAAATTCCAAATAATGTTCGTAGAAACTTTGCATTTGATGATGTGAAGAACAGCCTCACACTTCTTAAGTGTGGGCTCTGGATAGTGACTTTTCCTCTAAAGCAGAAAGATAGAGAAAGAGGGAAAGTGTCTTTCCTGTAGGGAAACTGTACAGCCAGTAGCTCAGCCTGGTGATCAAAGTCAACATGAAGAATTATACATCAGACTGATAATATGGGGGGGGTGATAAAAATTTTATTTCACTTCTGTGTTCTTTTTGCATCCCCCAAACATATGCTGTTGTCTAATCATGAGAAAACAATGGAAAAACCCTACTTAAAAGACACTGTACAAAGTACTTGACCAGGGGTCTTCAAAACTATTGAGCTCATCACAAATAGGAAAACTTTCACAGCCAACAGAAGCCTAAGGAGACATGAGGAGGAACTATAATGTGGGATCCGGAGTGGGATCTTGAAAAAGAAAAAGGACATTAGCTGGAAACTAAGATTATCTGAGTAAAATGTAGATCTTAGTTAATAACAATGTAATGATATTGTTTTATTACTTATAACAAGTTTTAAGATGCTAATAAGGGAGACTAGATACATGGTTCATTGGAACTTTACCATCTTCACAGCTTTAGTTTGTCTAAAACTTGTAAACTTTGACTTTCACACAATAAATTTTATGATTTCATTTGTGTAACATTCTTGAAATAGTGAAACTGCAAAGATAGAGCACATATTAGTGGTTGTCGGGGTGAGAGGAAACACAGTGGTTAGCATAAGGACATCTTTGTGGTGATGGTATAACTGAGTATCTCCATTGTGGTTGCAGTTACGGAAGATTATACATGTGACACGACTGCATAGATACATACACACTCTCACAACCTCAACCCCCCACATAAGTGAGGCACACACCACTTGGAGAACCTGAATAAGCCCTATAGATTGCACCAATGTCAATTACACAGTGTAGATATTATGCTGTGGTTTTGTGGGACATGGGCAGAAGAGGGCAGTTTGGGGAGGGCTGCACAAGACTTTCTGGTGTATTCCTTGGCAGCCTTCCATGAATCTATAGAAGTCCCAAAAGTCTTTAGAAAACTGAATTTATTCTGAGATATCAAATGTCAACTGGCTTAGTGAACTGGGTTGGCTACGATATGCTGCTGAGCCTAGCTGTTGTCTGTGTCAGTGTTTTCTTTCCACCTCCCCTGGCCAAGAGTTGGGGTGATTGTTTAGTTGGGAATGAATTCAGGGGTCTTCTGGAGTATGGAGCATGAATAACTAAAATGAAGGAGGGTGTTTTGGGCTTGCAATTGACATTGGAGGTCTCTGGGTCAAAAGCAATCCGGATGGTCTGATTCCTAGGACCTGACAAAGTAAGGACCTTTGCAGTGATATAAAGAATGTGTTGATTTATTTTCAAGCTATATTCTTATGAGTACTTTAGGAAGAATAAGAAAAAGATGCCTCTTTTGAGCAGATACCACACCTAGCGTAGACACCTTGGGGTGGAGAGGGCACCCTAATTTTGATCCCCTAGTTTCTTCATCAGCCAGGTCCCCCTTTTTAGGAAACAACTTGTGCAAGCTTGTATCACAATTTTGGCCGAGGATTCTACTAGTCACTTGTGGAAATATTAAGACCACTTAGTAAATGAGTAGTACAGAAGGTCCTTATGGATTATGGTCATGTGTCTTCTGGAAGAGCTGAAGTTTGAATTACACCCTGAAGATGGATGGGTGGATTGATTGAGACAGGCAGAGACCTTATCTTTTTTGCTAATTCTTGCGTCTGTGGCACCTTGAAATGTGAAAGCCAGGAACAAAGGAAGAAAGGAGTGAAGGGAGTGAAAGAGTAAGAATTTGATTGTATGTTCTCATTCTATTTCTTTTCTTTTTTCAATACTGTCATATCTACTGGGCCAAGACAGGTTGCTGAGGTGGCAACTCTGAATGCCATTAGCTTCACAGAATGGTGAGAGATAAAGTTGAAAATTAAAAGTAGGGCTTCTTGGAGAGGTACAAAGATGACAGATTCAGAGGCTATTAGACTTGGAGAGCACTGCAGATATTGAAGAGTTTAACCTCCCATTTTATCAAGTAGGAAAGTGATGCTCAGAGGTATTTTGTGGCTGGGGACAGAGTTCTTTACTTATCAAGAAAGAGCCATCCCAAGTCTCTTGCATCTTATTCCAAAGTTCTCTCTGTTAAAAAGAAAAGAATTAAGCTTTAAAATTTAAGGCATCATAATGTAGAATATGTGTGGTTTCTAACTCTGTTGAGATTTTTAACATTTCTCATTTGTTACTTTACAATTTTGCCATATGTGAATGTGAATAACACTCTGGAACAAGTTTGTAATTCATCCTGGAAATTAAAAGGTTTCATTACAGCCAAGTGTATTGCCACAGCTTTGTAACAATTAAAAATGTGGATATTGGCATTCCCACAAAAGTGAAAGTATCAATAATGTTAATAAAATGGACCCTATTTCTGCACTCTCAATCCTTTTCACATCTATTCATTATCTTATCTGTTCTCTAAAGAGCCTTTAATGACCTTGGGTGAATTCCTGAGCTCTGCATGTCCTCTTGTCCCTATCCCTGTTTCACACCTGACAGATTTTGAAGCTGTAACTTATCTCCAAAGTGCCCATTTTTTTCCTCAGTGACTCCCCTGAGTACAGGTGGCCTGGCTGGTTTGTAGTCATCCTCACAGGGCATGTACTTGACAGCACAAGCAGCAGGGGAAAAAAACAAAACAGACAAAAAAACCCAAAACAAAACAAAAACAAAAACAAAAACAAAAAAAACCCTTTCAGGCTTTTGAGTTTCCAATGCAGGGAAACCAGGGAAATAGAACTTGGCCTACAGAAACAATTTAGAAGGAAGTTGGAGTGAGGCAGTTTAGGACTCTTACTTCCTTCCCCTCTGGGTTAGAAAAATGATTCCTTGGCTGTGAATTCAGATTCTGCTCCGCTGATGGAATAGATTTTTAAAAATTTAAAAAAAAAACTGAACTGAAGAAAAATTAGAATTAGGCATGATATATTCTTTCCATCTATTTATAGACTGAGAGTCACATCGGCTTTGTGTGTAGACACATGTGACTTTCCCAGGAGCCCCTGTCAGCACACAGCCACTCTCTAGTCCAATTACAAACCCCGAAGTTGAGCCAATCCATTTCAAGGCAACAGCTTTTTCCCTGTGCAAGAAGCTGGTAAGAGGAGATTAAGGGTACTTGCAGAAGTCATCGCACATTTCAGAAATACCAACAGGCTTGGAAGTCAGAGGTAGGAAGAGGATTATCCAATGTTTAAAATTTTCCTAGTTCAGTGCAAAAAAACTGGTAAAGGAGAGGACAAAGAAAGCAAATTCTATTGTGAGAGACTGCTGACAAAATTCTAAGCCTTAGGAAAGTACCTAAGACACAGTGTTCCATAGATGCAGAGGCTGCCCCGATGGTCTGCTTCTGACGACTTCTGCTCATTCCTCCCCACTTCTGTTACTCTCTTGTGGGTACTGCAAATATTGAATGTTAAAATAAATGTCACAATGGATCAGATTGATGAGTAGGGATGGGGAGGAGCTCATAAGGTTTCTTATCTGTCACACTGGCTTTTGGAAAAGACACACCAGAAGACAGAAAAAGGAGGCAAAACCAATCAACCAACCAAGCAACCAAACAACCATAAATGTGAGAGTGCTTACACACAACCAAAGCAGAATATGTAAATTATATTTTAAAACAGGCTTATAGGAAACTAACTAAAAATTGGAACGGGAAGGGTGGGGAGAGAAAGACGGGAAGTACAGGGCCCACCCTTCTTCTGAGACCTTTTAACCACTGTCATATTCAGTTTAGAACTGCTCGTTCACTTTCCAAATACAAACCTTGTGAGGTCCTTCAAAGCAAAGACTCCTGTGTAGAAATGGGGCTAGATAATTAGCAACTCTCCTTTGCTACAGTCTATGCTCTCTGTCACTCTAGTAAAATTAGAAGTGCAGCCAAGGACATGTCCTTCAGATGTCGTGAGATAGGAAGAATCCCCATGCATAACGCTTTTCTAAATATGTAAAATAAAATGGGTCTTCCAACATTCTACAGTACACTTTCATTGTTCTCAGCAGTGCTAGGGCTCAGCCCTGCCTGGATGTCCAAGTAATGCACCATTCTCCTAACTGTAATCCAGCAAGTCAGACTCAAATCTTGCCCACAATCCCCTTCTCAGCATCATACAAAAGACAGAAGTTTGGTTAGAATTTTGTCAATGATTCTGTATCCAGTTGGTGTGAGCAAAGACCCCAAATGCTATTAAACTCCTTGGTGATGTGAACCAGATGGAAAATAAAACAAAAGAATTCACAACTCATGTTAGACTGAATTGAATGTCTTTAATTTCACACAATGAATAACATATGAATAGGATTAACTTTTTTTTTTAATAGTTAAGTGCTCTATACTGTGCTAACCTGATCTGGTAGCGAAAAAGACTGAGCTTTCTTTTAGAAAAAAATGTTTAAAACCCAACATCTAAGACCATGGAGGAGCATGACAGTAAAGCATGCCAGATGTATCTACGCCTCAAATAACATCAAGTCCGTGTTCATTTTAAATGTACAAAAATGCTTTATGAATAAAAACTGTTACAAAAGAACATTTCAAACAATGTACAATTTTTCTTGCCTCTATATTCAATAAAATACAAATACATTTTTTGTTCTAAAATATGTTTACATACAATCAAAGTAGAACATGCAAATTACACTTTAAAAAAGGCTTTTAAAAACCACTTATGAATACAAACTAAAAATTAGCCAGCACGACTTGTAAGACAATCTTGTGCCCATTTTTTCTTTTGAAATATATATGTACATATTTAACACATCATGTGCATTTATTATTATTTAAGAAATAGATTTTTTTTTTTAAAAAAAGGAAGAAAAAGAAAGACACCAATCTAGGGTGGAACTGCCCTTCTGGGTTGACTAGTTGGCAGTTCTTGTTAGTTTTCCCCCCTTAGTGTTTATTATACCTGGGCAAGTGGGCAATAGATATCCAGGAAGTTACTTCCTTGGTTGATATGTGCTTCTAAGACTGTTCCCCAAATGACTGAGTCCTACAGGGAAGGCAGGATGTCAGTGGGGTAAACTCTCTAAGAAACAAGAGGCAGAGGGAGCCTTGTATTGAGGAAAGAAACCTTAAGAAACACCAAGGAAATGCTACGGTATATTACAGTTTGAGTTTCTAGGCACTGTGATGACATTATCTGTAAGCTCTGGCATTTGGACCATTGTGATATGATAGGGTAGTGTTGAGAAAAATGTCTATATTTATCTACTTTTACATAATGAGGAGGACTGAAAAATCCTGCAATATAACACTTACATGGCTTCTGAGGCATTTCAGCTCCTGCTACCCTCTCTCTCTCTCCACACTACAGTTGGCATTTAAAGGCTTTGGAAAGGTATCTATAAGACTTTATAGGCAGTTACCAGGTAAATCTTGCCAGTGATAGGGAAATGTATTCTCCAAAAGCTCATTATCTGAATATTGTTGGGTCATAAGCCAGGAGTGGGATTTTCTACTTAAGTTCTAATACCAAATCCTTTATGATCTGCATATAATACATCACCTTATACTATAATTCTGTCACCACTTGCTTATCAAATTTATAGACCCGGCAATGTGCAGAACACAAATTCTGTCTGCCATTGGACATGGCCTCCCACTCCAGACATTAGCCAAGTTAACATCTTCTTCCAGACTTTTAGTCACCTTTCCTGGGCTGTCCTTGGCTGTTGAGTCCCAGCCCTGCCAAGTCACAAAGCAAACATAAACACATTCTTCTTTCTTTTGACTTTTCTTCCTTGTGTTGTAGCCAGAGACAGGCTATTTGAGAGCACAGACTTCACCCTGGAGATGAGTTGAAAAGCAAATGGTCACCTAGCCACATAGTGTGGTGAAGATCCATTGGCACCTTTAAGGAGGCTTTTAATCTAGGTTTCATCAGCTTCTCATCCTTAATCAGACTCTTTATTAAATGGGTCCACACCTGCTTGGTGAAGGACAGTAGTCTGGGTGGGGAGTAGGAGGAAAAATGAAAATCACTATAGAATATTCTTTTACTATAGAATATTTGGTGGAGCTGTATGCGGAGTCTTACAGATACCAAATAATGCCCTCTCAACATAAAAATGCAACCCCAGCAGGCAGTGTTGGATGGCTAAGGAAGTCCACAATCTGGGACAAGAGAGCTGGGTTGCATTCCTGGCCCTGCAACTGACTAGATGGGTGACTGACTGTACCCAAGTGGAGTCTAGAATAAAGAGAACAGACTTAGGGAAGCGGGGCTGGGGCTTAGAGAAGAAGGAAATGGTTGTAACAAAGGGTTGGGTTAATGAAAAGTTGAAGGAAAAAAATGTGACACAGGGGGAATAGAGGGTGATGGAGAGAGAAAGCAATGTAGGTGACTGGTCTGGCTTCCACTTGCAAGGAGCTAGTTAGCACACCTCAGCTTTGGTCTTTGGCAGTTCTCCAGTCTATTCTTAGGGTCTGCACAGCAAGATTTGTATTTAAGTCACATGCCAATCACAGACCCCAATTCACAAATAATTTGCAACTCCATTGCATGTCTCCTAGAATATTTGTTATTGGTTTGAAAATTCTAATGTACTCCAAATTATTTATAATTTCTCACCTCTAGAAGTGAATGTCAATTAAACTTTGAGTCTTCCTTTCAAGAAGTTTTCCAAGCACTGGCTGGCTCTCCCCTGCAAGATTCAGTCTGCTTACAGACTTGTTTGGGAGATAGTGCAGCACGGGAAGGGAGAAGATTACAAGAACAAAAGAAATTATTTTTCAGATCCAACGGGAAGAGAAACTTCTTTATGGCTTAATTGGAATGAAAATGGTTGCGCTTTCACAGCTATGGTGGGGTGAGAGGGGCTAATTTAAACCTTCCTCCCTGGTGACTTTGGAACCACTGGGATATGGCTTGGAAATGACAGACTGAAAAGGGCTGGTTTGATTTTGCTGTTCAACTTGTGTGAAATGGCAAAGATCAGCCCAGGTCACAAACTGAGTGTCTAGGATATAAGCTTTAAAGTACAGTCCTTTAAACTTACATATTGCCAGGATTAAATGCAACTGACCTACTAGGCTTTGAATGATATGACATCCATAGTGACTGCACAGAACAGGATAGCCCTGTAGGTAATTTCAACCAAGTGTGGGTGCCACAACAGAGAAGTGATGTTTGCAAGCATAATAACTTAAGACTTTAAAATTTACTCCCATAGTTACCCCATCACTTATTCTCTTATATTCCCAACAACGATCCATCTCCCTGTAGAGAAATAATATTGTGTCTGAAGTGATAATGTAATTTCCAGCTGGTCCCAACTTCCTGTATAGAAACTTAATTTAGAGGTAAATCATATATTCTTACTCCCATTGGAAAATTTAATTCTCTCGTCCAGTGTCTCTCTATAATCTACCATGCCAGGTATTTGATGTCTTGGGAAAGGTAAGGGAAGGAGGGAGGGAAGAAATTGAAAATACTAAATTGAAATTTCCACATTTGACTTTAAAAACATCTACAGAATGGGATAACTTCATATTCATTCTGAGTCTTCTTAACATGTTTTACTTGGGCTTCGGAAATGGGTAATAGAGATGGAATATCTGTCCACGCTAAACCAATGGCTACAGTACAACTTGGATGAAAAATGTACAGTTGAAATTGACCATTTAAAAGACGATTTGTCACACACAGTTTGCATCCATGCAGACTGATAGATTCATAATTACATTATGTACAAAAATGTTTTAGTGTATTAAGGCAACCACAATATGGATACTTTGTCCAAGGTGGCTTGACAGTTGGAGTGGTGATACCCTTTAAACATTTTATTTTTATTTTTCGATAAGAACACTTACTGCCATTTGTTTCTAAGAAATAATTATCAAGAGACAATGGACTTCTACTGCCTTTTTGTTTCCTTTTCTCAATACCTATGACAGCTCTTTGTATGAAAAAAATCACATACCAAAGCATTATTAGACATGTGTCTTTCTGGTGGGCCTGGGGTTCTCCTTTCTGGTGGCTCATCAGTTATTCCATTTGCTGTGGGGTATTAAAACCATTTTAGTCTGTCTGTTCTCTGCTGTTATGTTTTAAGTAAAACATAACCTGCTTGACACCTGGGTCACCATATCCGGGGCTGCTCCCAGTCACTTATTTAAAAGGCTCCATCAATACTGAGTACCTGTTTCACAACGATTGGGATTCAAAGCCAGGTTCCTCGGGACAGTGCACCAAGGGTGGATTTTACCACAAAGGTAAGGTTTACAATAATTTAGATGTGTACCAAGAAAAAGAAGGCATCAAGTTAAGGGGAAGGTACAGAACACGGAAATACAATGAGCAAAGGAAAAGCAGGAACAGTCGATGCTAAAAACCAGTGTATGTAGGCCAGAGGCACAGGGAAGAATATGAATGCAGGTTTAAGGTCGCCTATCACTAGAATGTCACCTTCTGATCACACAATTCCATCTGAGAAAACTATTGTTAACGGAAAGATTTAGGTCACCTGCGATGACGTCAGTGCCCCCCACCCAGCCTAGAAGAACTCGAAAACCAAAAGAAATAAAAACCAATTAAGTGGAAGTGGGTTACAACAAAGCCAGTTGACACATTTGCAGCTTTTCTCCCCTTGGAATGTTTCCTAATTGAGGCCATTCCCCTTCCGATTTTCCTGGCCCGCAAATGCACGCTGGAGAAGGGCGCCCCTGGGCTGCGGAAGGTCAGGTGGCCCCGAGACCACCAGCCTCCTCCCCGGGTCGGTGGTTCTGCTGCCCGTGAGGGATCCAGCCACACAGCAGTGCCGCCGGGCTGGGACCTGCTGCGCAGCACAGGCGAGCTTCTTAGGAAGGCGTCCCCCTGCCCTGCTATCCCGAGAGCTCCGATGGCTGAACCCTGTCATCTGGCCCGATTCTGCCCGCCCAGCTTCTGGAGAGAAGGGCGTTGGGGTCCCCCGCAGTGGGGGATCCACCCCCACCCCAGCTCGCTGCACCTCCAATGCCTCAGTCCCCAGCCCCAGGTTCAGACGCCCAAACCCACCTTAGGGGAGGACATCGCTCTCGCTCCCTCGGGACTTCCTCGGCCTTTTGGCCTTCACCTCCTCCTCCTGGGGCAGGGGCTGCTGCGGCGACGCTGGCGTAGGCTGCCCGGCGGGGGGCGCCGCGAGCTTCCGCTTGCCGCCCCTGGGGGTTTTGGGCAGCGCTGGGGGCGGGGGCGGGGGCGGCGGCGGGGGCGGGGGCAGCGGCGGCGGGGGCGGGGGCAGGGGCGGCGCCTCGCGGGCCATGTGGATGACCGCCTCGATGGTGGCCATGACGGCGTCTTGGCTGGCGGCGGGCTCCAGCACCAGCGGGCTCAGGCTAGGTTTCTGCACCCGTTTGGTGGGCAGGTCGATGCATTTCTCCAGCACGGGCATCTGGTCTCTGGAGTCCTCATCGAACTGGCTGGGCTGCTTGCGGGGACGCCCCCGCCTCTTCTTGACGAAGTTGTTGCCTGTCTTTGATTGTCTCTGCAGCCGCTTGGCCTTCAGGATCTTGTTCACGTGGTCCAGGTTCTTCTTGGTGGACAGGATCTTGGTGTAGTTGCACATCTTCCGCACTTCACACTGGATGGCTTCGATCTCCCGTCGCTTGAATCGCTTCTTCAGGGAGGAGCTGGCTGCAAGGGGAAAAGGAAGAAATTGAGCACAGGATGCGGGCTCACGCCCTATTTGGCGGTAAACACGTGGAATTGTGCTGTGGATGGGACTCCACACCCAGTGTTGAGTTTTATTAAATTGAGAATAGGGGAAATAAGTCTAGGATGGATACTGTTATGCATACACAACGCTTCTCCTTGCTGTATTTTCAGTCCTCACCATGATGTGAGACATTGTTGTCCCCATTTTAAAGATGTGGAAACTGAGGCCTAGGCTGTTGAGGTTACCTGCTCTGAGCATTGGCAGCGATACAAAGATTTCTTTAGGGTAGAGTTTTTTATTTTTATTTTTTAAAAATGCATTTATAAAAGAGAAAAGTCAGAAAAGAAGAACAAAAAGCAAAAGGCATAAACAACAACAGCAAACTCAAAACAATATCAATATAGGTTTTCACAACAGAATGAAAGAAATTTAACAGTAGTTGTTGTATTGCATATTTTCCTTTTCTTTGCTTTTTTCAAAGAAATAAAAGAAAATTAACACAGAAAAGCAGAAAGGAAGGGCAGAACAATACCGAATTAAAAAAGGAAAAAAAAATTCTCATCATAGAATCACTAGTTGATACATTACTCATTGTCATCTCAAAAAATAGTTGCCAAAGTCACAAAATCAAAGCATAAACAGTGGCTAGACACTCAAACACTGACAGCACAAATCTTCTGTTCAATGTTCCAACAGAAATTCAGTAATATGGTCAACTATCTTACCTACTATACATACCATTATACTCTTTAGAGCACTTTCCTTCCCTTTCACTTTCACAATATCCATCATACTCTTTGGATCCCAGTATTTGGTCAGTTTTTATTAATTATGAGGGTAGAGTTTTTTAAACAGCCTTCTGGTGTTTGATGCTATTCAACTTAGCATAATAGTTTTTCACTGACATTGGATAAATAAAGTAGTATGTAGCCTTCCACGTTTTGTAATCTTGATTATACGAGTGTACTGTCAACCAAAGAGATGCTTTGACCTCCTTTAGGAGGTCTTAGCCCTCCTCTTCCCTTCCTGGGACCTGTTTGGGATGGCACTGGCATCCCCTGTCCTTTCCTGCCCTCACGTTCTGGATTTGTCAGTTAGATGTTCGGTTAACCAAGACTCTCTTAACCAGCTCTCCCTCTGGGAACCCGAAGAGAAACCCCAGTCAAGTGTTTCGGAATCATGTTCACTCCTTCTACTGAACTGCTGTTTGCAAAGTGCTTGTGCTGGTGGCCAGATGGCACCTTTATTTTATAAGTGGAACTTCTCAGGAAGTCCTGTACTACTGCCACTAAATGGCCTTCAGGACCGCTTCGTTTTGAAGTTCAGACACCATAAAGTGTGAATGGCTTCAAGACGCAGACGGCCTTTCACCCTTTCCATCATCCTTTCCGCTTGTGTGATCCTGAGCAGGCACAGACCTGTGTGAGCCGTGAGCCGATGCCAGCGTACATCGAGGGGCCTAACTCCTCCCTCACGACGGCCACTCTGGTCACCTGCACACTTTTAGAAGTGTGTCCTCCTCTCAGTTCTTTGTTGCTGTGATTTACCCTAAATGTTCAACCCCAAAGAATCTCACTTAAAGGACCTAGGAATAGAAGGGTACATATATCATATTAGTGTCTTAGTTGTGCCCTCGCATTTTTTTTTCATCTAGTAGCAGAAAAACAGAATATTTTAAAGAGAGAGAAGGAAAGGAAAAACTCTCAAGAGGATGGATACCATTTTCACTTATTCTTGAGCACTCCTGCCTTCTTCTTTTCCCTGTTGCTCCATTTCCCCCTGTGCTGTGGCCAACACAGATCTCCAGGAGGGTTTTATTTGAAGTTATTTATGCCTCTAGCTTCTAGAGTGGGAAGCAATGAGTTGCATAGGCCGGGTCAAAATGTTCCTGCTTCTGACCAAAGGTCAGTAAGACTGAGCAATGAATAACTACTGAGCAATCTTAAAAAGTAAGTTATAACGATCAAAATAGAACAAAGCCAAAGGAGCTTCTGACTATAAACATAAAACTTTTGTACTAAGTCTTTAAAACAAAACAAAACAAAACAACAACAAAAAACGGTGTTTAGTTGTCAGTTCTCAGGTGCAGGGACTGATTCTCATCTGGCTTTCTTCCCTTACTGGACCTAGGGTGGAACTTTGGACATGGGCAGGATTTCAATTATTTTTTGCATAGACAAATCAGACTAATCATTGCTACTTTACCGTACCATCCTTTGAAAGAGCTTGAGTTTGGAATTTTTTTTCTCATTTTTTAAATTTTAAAAACGACACAAACCTACAAAAGGGTAACAATGATACAGAATTTTAAAAAATAGGAAATTAACACTATTTAACTGAGTTTGGATTTTTAAAGCAATTAATGCAAATATAGGGATACAAAGGGTTAGCCTCTGTACCAGGACCAAGTAATTTAACTCATCCACAGAGTTCACAAGTAAATGAAAAGTAGTTAGAAATACTCCACAAAACTTCTAGATTTTTTTCAAATGCCCATTCCACTTTCAGTTTATATCACTCACCAAAGGAGAAAATACTATGTGGTACATAACAAAAGATGCTAAGTATAAAGTAAATAATTTTATCAACGTACACAGCATGCAAGTATAAAATCAATCATCTGGCACTATTTAACTGCATAAAATTTGATTGAAATATTCCATGAGCTGGAAGTTATTTTGGGGGCAAATATCACCAATGCACTGCCCTGCCAAGCAGCTTCCTTTTAGAATAAAATGTCAATAATTAAAAAATTAAAACCTCCAAAACTAATTCCCCTAAAACACCTTAAAAAATAATCTCATGATCATCTCCTGTGCAAACACCACTCACACTAATGGATGTTAGTGTTCTGTACTATTTGTGTTTTCTTTTGAAGGAACAAAACGTTACAAATTGAGCCACAACATTGCTCCCTTCTCTATTCTGTTCTCTTTTCTTTATATGCTCATATTATTATTATGAATAATACTAACAATCTGTGGATCCATACTGGTAAAATTAAGCATGAAACTACAAAAGTTAATAGGAACTGGGAAGTCTCCCAGCTTAATGGGAGTGTAAACTGGTAAAATTACTTTACACAGTGGGCAACAGCAGAACTGAAGACATATAAATTCAACGCCATATCAACACTACCTCCTTTACTCATGTATAACAGGAGGGAAAAGACATACAAGAAAATCCTTTACAGTTTAGTGTATGGGTCAGGTGTGGTGGAGCATGCCTGTAATCCCAGTACGTGGTAGGCTGAAACAGGAGGATCATCACAAGTTCAAGGCTAGTCATTGAGGTCCTACATAGTAAAAATCTGTCTCAAAAAAATAGTGCATATTACAGTAAAATGGAACAATGTAAATGTTAATTAAAAGAGCACATCAATAGGGATGCACTCAAACATGAAATCTTATATATCTCTTAAAATGAATAAGCTACATATTGACATGATTATATCTAAAAAAAGCTCAAAAAAGCAAACTGCTGAAGTACTTTTAAGTTTACTATTTATATAAGCTTAAAAACACATGAATTCCTTTAGTCCCTCTATGTTTTGTTACATCTGTAGCATCCAGTTGTTGTACTTCAGAGATATCAACTGTGAGCTGAAGACTTGTGGAAGAGATTTTAACATCTATTTTCTACCAAAGTTACCTCATACAAGTTAATTAAGCCTGTGGAGTAGGACTTTCAGAGAAGAACTTTCCAGAACTTTCTGGAATGATGCAAATATTCTTCATCTGCACTCATACTGTGGCTACTATTCACATGTGGTTCCTGAGCACTTGAAATGTAACTAGTGTCACTGAGAAACTGGATTTTTACTTTAATTTAGTTTTATTAGCTCTCTGAGGCTAGTAGTTGCTGTATTAGGCAGCACAGCTCTAGGCTGAACCACTTTGAAATATAGAGGACAGAAGACCTGCAAGGATTCAGTCAGTAAAATGGAGATTACCAGAAACTCAAGGTAAACAATTTAGTGTCCCTAATAAATAAATTGCAGAGTGAGTTGAGGGAGAAACTGTAAATTACAGAGATTGAAGATGACCTTCCTTGGAAACCAATTTAGAAGACTGTTAAAATAAATCATGAAATACATTCAAATTTGAACACTGCTTGGACATTTCATGGTATAATTACTGTTAATTTTCTTATGTGTGATCGCTGCATTATGATCATTTGTTTTTGCTGAGTGTCTTTATTGCAGCAGTGCATGTTAAAATATAGGTGAAATCATATGCAAACATCTGAGATGGGCTTCAAAATAGTAAGGAAGGGAGGAGGAAGACGTATGTATATATGCATTCATGACTGTTAGTTTGTGATGGGTACATGAAGTTTATTAATGCTATTCTGCCTACTTTGCCATAACACAAAGTAGTTAAAAATTATAAATTGTAAGTGGCAAAAAGAAAACATTTTATAGAATCTTAGGACTAGGGGGAGCTCTGATGTTTCCTCTTTGGGCTATTTCACCTTCATACATGTGGAAGCGTAAGAGATGTGCTCATGAAGATCAGGCATGTATCATTTCCTGGGTGGCTCCTGCTGCTTGCTACTCTCCTGGCCTCATAGCATTGGAAAACGAGTGAGTTCTCTGGGTTTTATGCTGTGACCAATTGCAAAAACATGCATGGACATCAGGTGCTACAACTTAGTATCCTCTTTCCCTCAGTATGTTATACTCTTTTTTTTAATCTACTGACCATTTGAATTTCATTTTGTCCTAATGCTTATCATTCACAGTTTCAGTTCGAATTCATTATTCCTGTGTGCAAACAATAGCAGAGTGCAGTGTAGCAAAATAACTTTGTAGATGGGGAGCTGGAAATGAAGATGAACTAGCCCCTCTGAGTCTCTCTTCATCTGATGCATGAGATGAATGGACTAGTTGTTCTCCAAATTTCCTTCTTGGTTTAAAGACTGCTGTAATTATTTCCTATACTCATTATAAGTTGCTGTTCCCAAATGTGGGGTGTCTTTCAAAAACACTGATTTCATCGAATAATTTTGAAATCTTAATACGGAGGGGGAAAGAGGACTCTAGACTTGGCAGGGTTTGATAATCACAAATCTTTCTCCTTATTGCTTAGAATTTCACTGTCTTTCTAAATGTTTACAGATTTTTCTCTCTTCAATTTGCTTCATTATTGGACAGTAATTTCTGGGCTCTTGCTGCAAGATTGATTCCATATTTGCTCTCTTTCCTATAATTGCCCTATATCTTGCCTGCTTTTTGTAAGATTTAAAGAGTAATTATGAGTGGCCCAGGCAACATATAAATTTATTTCTTCATAACTCTGCAATACAAATGGTGTTTCACAGATTTAAAATTGCTATGCAAAGCGCTGAGCTTTGGTCCAGATCTAAACTGTCTGTTCACTCCCATTATTTGAGGATTGCCTCATCAGCATCCTATTGACTTTGCCACATCTTTTATGATACTTAAAGGATGGGCTTAACAATTCTTTTTGTAGATATGTTTACAGATGTAGTATAGGCACTGTGAGCCAAGCCAAGGGCTAACAAGACAGAGTTATACAGATGATTTACCCAAAATTGGTGTTAATGTTTGTAGACTATACTTTGCTCATGTGCATGATATACTGCAGCTTTACAGAAAGATTTGGGTGGGTCAGGGGAAAGCAGGTTTACTTTTGGACTCCCTATAATTTTTCTTGCAGCTTGAATGTCCCTAAGGAAAGGTGAAGTGATGTTGGGAAGGTTGAGTTGTCTGGGTTTGAGTTGCCTTCTAGGTTGGAGAGAGCTGGAGCACCGTCTACTTCAGTCAGAATGGAGAGCTGCAGTGTAAATTGTTTAGTGTGCTGACATATGTTAGAAAGTTCTTCCCAAGCAAAGGCTACATCTCTCTATACTTTCAGAATTTCCAACATAGGCCCCTTCATATAGCAGTATGTGGTCTGTTATGTCCTATGTGGTCAGCAAATATAGTCTCCAGGAAATTCAATTATCTCATTGTTTTCTAATGCAAATTGTGCATTTTGTATTCTGTATTTGGATTTGACTCAGCAATGGTCTTTTATTCCCTTAATGCTGCTTTTTTTTTTTTAATGGGAAGTATGAGGCAATCTGCCTTGGCATGTAAACGTTCTTCTTCAACCTGTGAATTTAAATTAACCTTCTGCAGTCCTAGTCTTAAAAGCTCTTTTGAAAAGGATGACAAGTTGTCTCTGCTGGTAGGGCCTCTGCAAGGTAGGGGACATCTGAATGGCTGCTGGTTGTCAACACAAGTACAAGCACTGCTCTCCATATGTACAGCAGTAATTTACAATTGAGAGTTAGCAGATGTGGGGGATTTGTCATGATAGGGCAGTGTTTCCATTCTCTTTCTTTAAGTTGTCTTAATATACTTTCGCGTTCCTTTGAAAATGTGACCAGCTTGTTTAAAGACTAGTGACTACTTGACTACTCAAATAATAGTTTCTTCCTGGGGTTGAGAAACAGCATCCTATCTCAACTGTAATGGCTTGCAGGACCACTGTCTTTGTTCTGCTCTTATTTCACAGTTCTCTTGACACAAGGTAAGAGGCGATATGGGCAGTTTGGCTGATGGAGAGGTGAAGCAGTGGGCACACATGTGTGAGCATATTTGTGTGTGTGACCTCTAAAGTGGGAAAAGCCCCCAAATAGTATTTGCTCTTAAGCATCTTCCTAGCTCTTCCTGGAAGTATAAAGGATGTTAGGTCTTTAGAAACTTGCCTTGTACTCCTTTGCCACTACAATCTTGCCCACTATTCACCTCCTTTCCTCTCCAGCCTCCCAAGTGAGGTGCACATTCTCTCCCAAGAGTAAGAAATGTTATTTAATTGGCTTCAGGAAGAAAATAATAATGATTGGTAATTACATAATTTGTATTGTGTCTAAAGCATAAGGATTAAAGCACTCCAGTAACTTATACATGGGAAGAGAGTGATGTCTTTACTTGGCCTACATACCAGTGATGGGTCACCTGTTGCACTTGTGCATGAGTGTTAGAAAGTAGAAAGAAAAATCATATGTATTCAAGGGGTGAGTGGATGGGGCATTTCATCAGAGTGTTGCTTTCAGGCTATGGTCAACAGCCTAATTAAATGCCATAGCAGGTAGGACCAAATGCCTAACCTTAAAAAAGCAAGTCTTTTAAATAGAAAAAATACCACAACAAAATATGTTACAATCAGATAAAAATTACCCATGAAATATATCACACAGAATTCTGTTATCTCTTAGCAAAGTTTATAAAAGAATTGCCATTTTCAAAGATGAATTTAGCAATTTTCTTGTATGAAAAGACAAAAGTTGTACATATTCTCACCCTTTCAATACCATTCATGGGCTGTTAGTAATGTCACATAGCAGTTGTTAAAACACAAAATATTTAATGACCCACTAGGAAAAAGTGGGCGAGAAAATAACTGCTTTAGGAAAAAAGACTCATGCTATGGAAAGTGAATTTTTGGTAACTGATTGGAAATATTTCCATGGTTTGGAAGTTTTGTTGCTGACACTTATGTATTACAACATGTAAAATCCTTTAAATCTGAAAATTTAAAACCTCATATAGAATTAACTATCAAATGAAGACATTCAGAGATTTGATACATTAAAAAAATGGAATGCCTTCTGATTTGCAAGACCATTTAATTGTTAATAAGGAAGACTGCTAGCCAAGTTTCAGCAAAAACCTTAACTGATGAATGAAATTTTAAAAATATTAAGATTAAAGCATAACTAATAATGTATTTTTTCTCTGTATCTGTGTAAAATATCCTTTTGACCTACAACACCCACTAACAAGTAGTAAAGCAAACTGAATCCAGAATCTGACCTTTACTTTATCCCAAGTGTTTAAATGTAACTTTTTTTTTTGTGCTGGGGATCGAACTCACGACTTCCCGTTTGCCAAGCAGGCACTTACACCACTGAGCTAAACCCCCGGCCCAGCAACAAAAATTTGAAAGACATGGATGCAAACTCAATCACTTGGCCTCCTTAAACTCTAAGAATATTAAAATTAGTATATGTTAATGTCTGCAAAAATATTTGTTTTATGAATAATAATTAATGGAATGCAAACTTAGATTATCTTAAGAATATAATTTATGTTTATGACATCTTTTTAAGATTTAAGCTTTAAAAGAGTGCATATATTCTAGTTCTTAAGAGGGGTGTCCTTCCAAAATTATGTTACTGATATCATTAGAAGATCAAAACATTTGGAGTCTATGGCCTTTAAATTGTGTGTGTGTGTGTGTTAAACTTGTGAAGATGTTATTTACTTATGTAGCATTTAATCCTAGAAGATCATCGCTTTCTATTAGCTCAGGGCTAAGAAGCATTAATATTTCTTGCAGACAGACATGTGAGTTCTGTGTACCTCCCAAAACAGACAGCACAGTTCCTGTCCCATAGTAGGTGCCTGATTAATATTTCCTGCTGGATTGCTTAGACTAAATTCCTAGAGACCATGTCTGCATAACATTAATCTTTATAGTCCTCAAACAGCTATTAAATTTAATTGCAGGGAATTCTGTGGTAGTCAGAAGAGGGCTATTCCCACGGAGAGCTTCTAGAATGAGACTTGATGCTGACATCCTTTTCTGGCTTAGGTAGCTGTGAGGTCCTAGTCCCTAAGTTTTCAGAACCCTTGATTTCTTTGGCAAGCAGAATGCTCTTCGCTCATGAGCTTGGGTGCTAGACAAACCACCTGTGGCTTTTTGACAGATAAAAACAGTAGTGAGGTTCTTGAGAGAGAACCTGAGTGTAATAAGGAAATTGCAGGGTTTCTAAAAGAACCTCTACAGAAGGGAGCTGGATTTTGGCAGGCCTGAGAAACTTGGGTGAAGGAGGTGAGCTCAGAGCTCAGAGAACAAGCAAAAGAAATTTCAGCTCTCTGTTTGCCAGCCTGCTGCATGATTCATTTTGGGACTGTCCAAGATAGTATCAACAAAGGCATCCTTTAAGTCTTTCATGATGCTTAGCGGGGTTATAAGTGTTGCCTAGGCTTTTGTTAGGGAGTAGATTAGAAGTAGCACAGTTGTAAACTGTGGAATACAAAGGCCATTTAGCCCTACTGTGTTACAATCCACTTTGGCTTTTGCTTGCTGCAATGTGCATTAAGCTCCAGCATACTGACTATAGACAACATGGAAGGCTGGATAGAAATGGAGTTAAAGCCAAAGCATTCGAGCTACATCTGTTAAGTCTCACAGCATGCCAGGTGGCACACAGTGCGGGTGGGTTCACCCTCTCAAAGGGCTCCTTATTTTTTCTTTCCACTCAAGTCTAGTATAGCTTTTTTCTTAACCATAAATACCACCCCTTACATAATATACTCTATTATGCATGCATGTGTTTACCTGATTACTTCTCTTAAATTTTGAAAAATAAAATACAGGAAAGAAAAAGACATAGTAACATAATCTCAGGAAAACTTCTAAACTTTAAATGTGTAGGCTCAGGTGAAATAAATTCTTCTTGGCCATGCTAGAATTTCTAAAAAGATAAGTATCTATTCTTTATTTTCTTTTTTGGTCTTGAAAATAACTGCATTTGTTTATGCAATACTCAATCTTATTGTTATAACCTTATAGTAAATATATTTACCAGGACATCAGAAGAATGAAACTCTAATCTTAACTTTCTCCCCTCAGTTCTATATCTCCAGACTGATTTCTTAATTTCTTGGAAGGGTCATTACTTCTGTATAAATATGATTTGTAAAAAGTCATATACATGTCCATTCTTTGAAGTAAAACATCATCAAATCCTTCATCTGTGTTTCTCATGAAGTGATCTTTATAGTCAATTACATTTTGTTCACCCTCATCTGGAGAGTTTATCAGCTACCAAAGCTCACTTTAAATTCTGATGCCCACGATTTAACTAGTTTTCCAAGTGAAAAGTATTTAGTATAAAGAACTGGGGTAATTAATTTCTTTGATCAGAATACATACTATTTATATTGATGAAGACTACATTTTCAAAAAAAATCCTGGACTTTTCTACAGCATTATACTATTGGCTCATATTAAATGGAGGCTCAATGAGCTCTCTTAGATACTTTCATATAAACTGCCATGAAATCTTGCAATTGCTATATGGAATTGTTTTTTTAGCTTTAATGCAAGCCTTCCAATGAAATCTCCAAAATTTGATTTTATTGGTTCTATTCCAGTGTTCTATTTTGTTGTGAAAGTTTTGCATCTTAATTTTGTTTTCTCAAAGAGTGCTCAGAGTTTTAGGGATTTTCAAAGGGTTTAAATACCCTCAAAGTTATTTCTGCCCCCTTAACTCCTGGGCTTGATTAAAATGACTCAAGTGGATGCTATTGTTTTTCTTTTTATTGACGCTTTTAAAGAAAAATGTCAATTTAAACAAATAAAATATCCTTGTATTCTTCATAAAAACAATAAGCAATTATACACATTGCCTTAGACTTTCATATATTGTTGTGTCTGTCTCCTTAGTAGATGATGGATGTATCCCAGAAACAATAACTTCACAGTGCCTACAGGTGCGTGCCCGATTCTATTATATCTGCTAGTATCAGACAGGATATTACATCTGATGTTGGAGAAAGAGAAAAGTCTTGCATTTTTCTTTTATCTAGAGGCAACTCTGGCACTAGTGCAGGGGGAAAAAAACCAAAAACCAACATAAGACAAAATAATAGGTGATGTATTGCCAGTACTTCCAAATTTCCTCTGGAATTCCATTGATAGTTCAGACTCGAAAGTTTTTAATAAATAACTTCCATCTTAGTATATTGTTCCTATTCTTTAAAATTCCAATTAGGTTCCTTTTCTAAGAGCCACACAGGGGCTCCTTTTTCAACATTAGTATTTCTGTTTCTACTACATTGCTGATATCCCATTTAGTTTGTCCTGTATTAGGATCCTGACATTAATCCTGAGATGTTCTTTTTCTCTTAGGTTCTGTTTTGCTACAAGACCAGGGTCATATCTTAATTATTCTTGGAACAAATATGGATAGAGTCTCACTTTGTGTCAGATATTGTGAGGAACACTGAATTCTGCACATCTTGACCAGCATGGAGATCAGGTGACTTCCTTGAATTGAAATCATTCTATGTAACTTGATCTAAACTAGCATTATCAACTATTTTGTTAAGTCTATGTGTGGGACATGAAAGGATGTTTTTGAAGGAGATCCAAATCACTGAAAAGTAATTTAGATCCTCATGTATTTCAGCCGTTTGTTACTTTCCTTAGGCTATCATTAACTGTTTGGAGTCTCTAAACTATAACTGAAAGTACTGTGAAATCTAGACCGATATTCAAAATGTTCCATGTGAGAAGTAGAGTTTCACTGACTAAAACATCAACAAGAACAAGTTTAGAACTTATTAAAAGCCACTAAGAAAATCATCCTGAACATGTTAAGCTATAGTCTGATTGAAAATATGAGGTTCCTAGGAAAAGCAACACATATGCATATAGAAGTTATCTAAAAACAAAAAAGTTACACACAAAAATCTTACACGTATATATATATATATAACCATATTTTTACATATGAATGTCTATCTATTTATCTATATTTCTTTATGAGAGAAAGAGACAAAGCAGAGAGAGAATAGATAGGGTTTTTTAAAGACTATTTTTAGAGCAGTTTTAACTCTCAGAAATATTGGAAAGGCATAGAGATTTCTGGTACAACTCTTTACCGCAACACACACATAGCCTTCACCATGAATGGTCTTTTCATTGCCAAATATTTGGATCCAAATTATAATGGTTTATTGCGGGGAGTGGTCATATGCTCTTTTGGCAAGTGTTTATACATTCATGTTCTGAGCACTATACCAGTAGTTGTTTGAAAATAAATTATTGCTTTAACTTTTTTCTTTTTTAAAATATAAGCTTGGATGGACTAAATACAGCAAATAATTTTTTCTCAATTTAAGATTTGACAATTTGAGAGGAAAAAGCTCATTCATCATCTTTCCCATTAGGAGACTATAAATATTGGCTCCTATACCATGTGGCTCAGATTCTAGGAAAAGTTAGTGTAAACAAAACCAAGTTACAATGCGTGGAGTAAGAGAGTGAGTCATAAACAAAACACAGACATATGCTCTCATATAAATAAGGCCCTGCATCATCAGCTTCCAAAGTCTGCTTCCCATTAATTACACAACAAAATGAACTTTCCATATGTAAAGCCCAAATCCCTTAACAACTTAACTATGGTAACTTGAATGTGACAAAGAGCAGGATTGTAGGCACTTAGTAATGAAGAAAACTGGATGTCAAAATATTAAAAGTCCTTTCAAAGTATCTTCAGACAGTGGAGGACAAGAAAGGCATTTGGAGAACTATTTTTGCACAATGAGATTGCACCTGGGGTCACTGGGTAAGAGGCAGATCTGATCCCCTACTGAACTGCAAGGTAAGAGGAGGCTTCCTCTAATTTTTTTTTTTGTTACTATATTTTTCTTGACATTCTGGGGAAAGTTCAGGGTCGAGACTACATAGAATGTTCACACACCTTACTGAGAGCATGGCAAAGTTTACATCCTTCCGCTAGCATTTTCTTGCAGTCTTTCAAACCGTCCATGTTTATACCAGTTCATGTTTCCTGACAGCCATCTAATGTCTCTTAGTTTAAAGAGGTAACAGCAAACAAAATTCTTGAACAAGTGATTTCTTCAACAGCTGAGAAATTCTAAGAGAGATGCAAAGCAGTGGAGTTCTTTCTTTGTATCCCTTTCAAAAATTTCATAAAAAAGACTAACAGACTCAGTCCCAGTGGACATTAACAGAACAGATTAAAGCATCCAGGGTAGAAGTGAGGGAATAAAAAAGACTTTTCTACTCTGCTAGTGGAAATATGGATAATTTTAATTTATTTACTCAATGATTTATTTTCTGTCCCATTTAATGCTTTGTATACTATTTTAGACCATACCGCTATATCATTCGGCCATCAAATGACTCTAACATAAAATGGAAGGAAATAACTATTTTGGAAAATCTATAGTGCAGGGTACAGTATTTTACATGCAGTGGAAAACAAGTGAGGACTTTAGCATCCCTATGGTACAGAGATGAAAACTGAGACCTCAGAGACAAAGTAATTTTCCCAAGGGCATGCCTCTTCAAAGTTGTGGACTCAACAATTCAAGCCAGGTCTGTCCTTTTTGAAAGCCAGTTGTGTATGGTATTTCCTTAGGAAAGCAAAGAAGACAGAGGGGTAAAGAGTTGGAAAACCTGCATTTTCCTGTCAACTTTGTACTGTAGATTACATGGAAGAGCTACAGTCCCCTCAATTTCACAGTCTCCAAGCCATTTCCAATACATAATGAAATAACAGAATCTGTACGGAAGATTGCACATATGTTTCTGTTGGATTAAAAGTATTTCCGCATATTGTTTTATTTCAGCTCAGATATCTTCAGTGACTTCCTATGGGCAGCCATAGTCAATATAGAAAATTTCATTATGTATTTTCAATAATTCCAAAATCTGAATAAAATTCCAAGTCCAAAATACTTTTGTTCCCAAGCATTTGAGATGAGGGGTGTTGCACCAGACCACTGAGAGAAGTTGTTTAGGGTTACGATCCAGTCCAGTGTGGAGGAGGGAAAATATGTTAATATTTCTCACCCAATGGGGAAAATGTTTTTCTGTCCCAACCATTTCCTGTCAGTTAAGAATCAGAGCACAAAAAAGCAGAGTATGTGTTTCAAAAACCCAGAAATCATGATCACTGTGTAAATATTGTGATACTTATAGGTGCTAATTAATTTTTAAAAAGTGTATAACCCTGTGTAGGCCAACCAAAACACAACTGCAGATGGCCACTGGCTCATGGCTGCCATTTTTTGTCACTACCTTTGGTAGTGACACTTGATTGTGCAAACTTGAGTGGCTTGAGAGCTGCTGATGTTGGACCACACATCTGGAAGTGTCTGGGCAGGACATGGAAGCATGACTTCATTTCCAATATCTAGTCCCGTGTCCCTATTCTTGGACACTGGCCTTTTGCTCTGTTTCCTAGCCATGAAGTAGGTATTTGTCATGAGGTTTCTGCTGTGGGGCTGGCAGATTATGGACTGAATTCCCTGAAACCATGAGCCCAATTCAATCTGTCCTCCTTTAAATTATAAGTGTTAGGTATGTAGCTCAGGGAGAGGAAAGCTGACTGATAGACTTCACTACATGTAGCATGATTAACAGACCTTATGTGGAATTTCAGGTACTCCATGTCCTAACCCCAAATTTTTCTCCATTCTCATTAGTCATCATTTGTGTATATATAGACAGACCTACAAACTGATGCTAAACAGAAACTAAGCGATCCCACAAACATGTAAACTTTTCCCTCCAGCTTCTGTCTGTTCTTCTAGCCCAGTCCATCCTTAGAAGTTAATTTCAGTACTTCTTTACAGGTCATCCAGTTGTCCTCAGAACTTCTCTAGTTTCAATCAGTTGAAAATGAATAATCCATAAATTACTGAATGATAGCGGTATGTCAGATTATTATTCCATCCTTTCATTTAAAAATGTTGGTGGGTTGTTTTCTATTTTTGAACCAAGCCTTCCCAAATAGTATGTAAGTTCTCATAGGATGAGACTTAATTTCATATTTTATTATAGCTGACTCATAGGATGGAGTGCAGTCTGGTAGGGGATTAAAATATTGACAATTTGTAACAAAGCCATTTAACAATTATAACAGGTATTTAACAACTTGTCTATTTACAGATACCTGTGTCAAATGAGCTTAATTTAAAGGCAACTAATTCTCAAGATCAGGGAGATTGGGATGTACCTTGAGATAAGAATACTTGAAAAGTGGATAATATTGTTTTCCAAAGGATGATTAATAATTTTAAGATCTGACTCACAATTTGACAACATGATTAAATCATTATGTGGCATGGCTTCATTTTTCACATGAGGGGACATAAAGTACTCATGTGTTAAGTTTTCAGTGTGGAATAGATTTGTTTGTTATTGCTTAAAAGGAAGAAATGATTTTTCAGATTTCACTGATGAGGAAGCAGGGACATGGAAGCCTTTGTGATTTACCGAAGAAAGTAAATTAAAAAGTACCACAGTATTGTAACAAGGACTCCACAATAACTCCCATCCTTGAACTCCAAATCCACTTTTCTACCCTGCCTGTGGGGTGACTAGAGAGTCCAAGTTTCCCAACACCCAGTCAGGTAAAACTCAGAGTTTCTTTGGACTCAGTGTTGTCTTCTGCAACATGAAAGTGAAGTGGTAGGATGGAGTAAGGTGCAAGGATGCAAGGCAGATCGGTAAGTGTCTCTCTCTGTCACACCTTTCTCATAATCCTTATTGCTGTCTCCTTACATAGCCTTTCTCTGCATGCCTCTTCATCTGTCTCTTCTCTTAGACTGGCTACAGCCTGCCCGCTCCACTCAACATCATTCTTAATGATAGTCATTACATGGTTCTTCCACATTGCCTAAGGCTGTCTCTGCAGCAACGAGTAGCAAAGACTTTGCCCCTGTCTCAACAGCTAGGTTCACTCTGCCAACTTCACTGGACCCCAAAAGTTTTTCAAAAACTCTTCATTAATTACAGAAAACCCAAAGCACTATGCTCCCTTCTCATTAACTTTTGGTTGTCACTAAATTATCTTGCCACCGTTAAACCAACAATCTAATTAGACTTCTGGAGATGGAAAGAGCCCATGAACAAGGCAGGCACTGTGCTTTCATCTCAAAACTGATTAGTAAGTATTGGTGCCTCCTTTCTTTGCTGTATAAAATCTGCCCCTGGAAGAGTGTTCTTTCATTCTCCCTCATTTATACAGAAGAGCCTGAATATTTGATATGAAATGAGTATCTTATAGAAACCGCTTCACATATGGGAGGGTTTCTTTTCCACATTTCACTGAGTGTGGAGTCCTCATTACAATAATCGCACCTGACTCCCCCTGTGTCTGATGCCTCACAGCCAAACCTCCCACCGGGCTTCAATGGAGGTGTGAATGATACTATCACTGGGAAGAAGATAAAATGTATTATTATCATTACTCTATTTTTAAGAGGGTCTGACAGTGGCATGAGGTGGTTGGGAGCATAATCTGTATGAGGTATTCAGAGAAGATAAATTGAGTTAAACTTCTTACAGATACAGCACTTTCAAACCTGTCATTAAGCTTTCTGTATTATTGAAAAAAAAATCTCAGCTCAGGAGAAACAGTAATTAAACTAAGTGCAGACATGTTTATTGAGTATCTACTATGCACCCAGCACTGTACAATGTTCTTGATGCCAAAATATGATTGAGTGCTGTTTGATAGCACCACTCTTGGTGTTTACCCCTATTATTTTCAGTCCTTATATCTCAAGGGTCTGAGATTTCATGAGATGCCCAATACTCACACAATGAGACAAAACCTAAACATGAAATGGTCACTGCCCAGGGAAACCAGTGTTCCAGACACAATCCAAGAATATCACGTATAATTACAGTATAACACAGGTCAATTTAATCTTCAGTGTTTCACTGGGTAGCTCATCCTGAAAACTCCACAGGTCTTCCGAATGAAGGAAGACATTTATGTCATCTTTTCTCTGATGAAACATGCATTTTATTTTGTCTTTATTACCTTATAGGCTGACTCTTTCTTTGAAAATAATCTTCCCCTGGAAATTCCCTGGTGGATCAAGAGGGGCTGGGTGCTTTTATTGAACAAGAAGGCTGGAAACCACCTTGGTTGCTTTTGCTGCTAAATATTCTTGGTATAATCTGCTCTTTTTGGTGCTAATATGAAAAATAAGGGCAAATTATCATCACTCACTCCTGATGACTACAGTGCTAACGTGTATGTTTTTGTGAACCAGACTATTTTGTGCTACCTGTAGTTCATCACATTTTGGCAAATATTTAAAATTATGGTGCTAGAGATAGGGGATTTTAAAGTGGAATAAGATCTGACTAAAAGGATATGTGATCTTTCAGTCCAGTGGTCAGACACACTGTAATAAATGTTGGAATCAATCTTCAGTGTGCTCCTAGGAAGCCACTGAAGCACATGAAACTGAGGCATTCAACTTGATCCTGGTATGATTCTTAAATAGTATCAGAGAAAGTTTCTTAGAACTAAAGGTATGTATGCTGACTTTTGAAGAATAAACATGAATTAATCATCCAAAAGGAATGAAGAGTAGGCACGGAAGAAAATAAATTTCAGAGTGGAAAACAGGTGATGACAAGAACAGCAACAGTAATGGTAGCACCCATTGGTTGAATTCGTATTGTAGTTTAAGGTGCTTGGGAACTCTTACTTTGCTAAGATACTTCTCTAAGATTTTCACAAGTATAACCTCATGTTTTCCTCATCACAAGCCTCTATAAAACTAGAGGTCATATTTAGCTCTCATTTTACAGACACGAACACCAAGGTATGTGATAACCCCTCTGGTAAATGCAGGCAATATGAAGCATGAACATATACATGCAACTGGAGAAAGTTTCTAGCCATGTAAGAAAGTTGAGCTGACACTTAGAAACAAGGAGAACAGAGGGTAAATGTCCTTTTACTCTTCTGATCTGCCCAAGGATTATTAATTTTCTAGGGAAAAGTGTCCTTGTTGGACTATCTACTACTGTGAAAGATTCAGAACCTGCCACCCTAAACTATTAACTTGTAGATTTTTCCCAGCAAAGATTTTGCCTGGGAGTTAAGATAAACAAAGAGGTTATGGTTTTATTGTATAGTAGGACATTAACTGAGCAATCTTGCCCCACATGCTTTCTGCAATGCCCACATTACTATGACACTCATTTCTCTAATTCTCCTTTGGTCCTGTTTACTCACCATGCTGCTTTCCTCCTTGAAGAGCTGAATGAGTCTTCGACATGAGACTTTCGAAAACTATGCTTTGATAGTGATGATAGATAAAGAGCATTCAAGTGGCTGCCAAGGAGATGAGGCTGGAACAGAAGGCTAAGGCAGGTTCTTGGGAATTTACTGCTTCCCTGGAATGTTATAGCCTTGGTCACAGAAAAGGTTCAGGTGACCCAGGATGTCAGATTCAATTAAAAAGCTTTATTTTCTCCTTTGAGGAGTAGAGTAAGAATAATCATGGAGATTTTCCAGAAAGTCTTTGGTGTGAGATGAGGACTTCAGGAAAGCATTGCAACTGCTAGACCTGCTGGGTTTTGGGGGGATTCAGAGTGAGGGAGGATAGCTTTTCCTGAGTCTGCCACCTTTAGCAGAGAGAGAGTTTGGACAAACATACTCATTTTGTGATGCTTTAATACAGGCTCATGGGTAACTAACACTTTGCAAAAATGTATAACAACATTTTTTCAAATAGGCATTAATTTCTCTAGATCTTTTTGGAAGATTTTATATTGCATGTTTTAACTGATTATTGTGGACTTACAGGGACTTATTTTATAATCTGAAAGCTTCTTTGGTGCATAAACTTACTTGCTTGGATAATCCGAATCCTATTAACTCACAAATTTATTTGCTCTATTTTGATTCTTTTGTAACACAAGAGTTGGCTAACCTGTTCTGTTATTTTGTTTAGGATCTTCAGATCATGATTCCACCCAAGACAAAAGCACATGAAATAAATAATTGCATAATTCTTATATTCCTGTTCATTGCTTTCTTTTTCTACCAGTATATTTTCTTATTCAGCAGTTATCCCCATAAATGGCAGATAAAGGGAAGAGAAAAAACAGGCATTGTAGAAATGAGGGCCTAGAAGCAGTTCTCATGATCATTGTGTCTAACTACTCACCCTAGGCTGGATCCTGCTTCTATTAAAATTAAGAACTCAAAGGTGCCAGGGATTTAACTCAGCGAGAAAGCACCTACCTGGAAGCACAAGGTCCTAAGGTTGATTCTTGGTAGCCCCCCCGCAAAAGAATTCAAAGTATTATTTGTAAATGTAGATAATTTTTCAAGTTTAAGATTCAGCATCTTGATTACAGGTGTAGTTGATATTGATTTGGCTGAAAATTATGTTCATAATTAGTTAACCTAATATTAGTCTTTGCCATATAAAGCAACATATCTAAAAATTTAATAGACATGTGATATTTAGGTATTTTCACTTTTTCATGCATTTTGATATTTTTAAACAAAGTAGATTATATGGTTAGAGAGAGTAATGGATTAACCTTGATAAAAAAACACAGAAACTCAGAACTGTTCTCAGCCTGTTTCTCTGCTATCTCTTACATAGCTACACCGTGAACACTTGAAATTTACTGATAGCATCACTAATGGGTGTCTTTTTTCCTCCTTGCACTTAAGATTAGAGAATACTGGGATGTTTGTGCATGTGTGTGTGTGTGTGTGTGTGTGTGTGTGCCTGTATGTGTGAGACAGAGAGAGAGAGAGAGATAGAGAGAGAGGAGAGAGAGACAGAGACAGACAGACAGACAGACAGACACAGAGAGAAAGAGAAGGATATACTACTTTATTTTTCATCATTCCTAGTGTAGATTTTCAGGGGCAAAACCACAGCCATTTTGTTTTCTTGATGTTTTACTGAGTTCATCATACAAGTTGGAGTTTACCTATTAATATAATCTCATATTAAATACATGCAAGAGAAGAGAAAAACATATGCTTCAAAAGTGAAATCATGAATTCTCTACGCATTGTATGACCTCACTGAGAAGTTAGTTCAATAGCTAGAAGACAAGAAAAATTAGCCTGACTTATTCAGGTATGGATTATCTGATATGGTTATTAAATCATTATTGGGCAAGTGTAATAGAAGCTGCTTCAAATTATGCATCACTTTGAACAAACTTTATTGAAGCTTTTACTGCATTAGCCCTAATTACTCACAATAATGATGCAGCACTCCCTTGAATCACAGCTCCTTGGCTGTGCCAGGGGACCACAGTAGATCAATAGCTATTGAGCAGTTTGATCACGCAGGCTGACCTGTTGGGGAACTGGTGGCAGCTACTGTAAGCCCTCCCTCCTTCCCTTTCTCCAAGTAGCTCACACACTGACTTGTTCTTAGCTGGCTACCCTCTCCTGAAACTGCTCTCCTGCTCCTTTGACAAATCAGTAACTTATAAACAGCATGTGTCTCAGACTCTGTGAGATTAAAAAGCTGCCTTAAACAAAAATTTTGAGGGGTCTTTGTGCATGTTTAAATCCACTTCTCCCATTCTTAAGCTAGAAAAGACATTTCAATCTTTGGCCCACAAACGTTTCTCCTGTATCGTAATGATTATAAAATAAGGTGAGAAATTTTCATTTTTAAAACTATACTGAAGAGCACCCATTTGAAAAATTACTGTTAAAACTATAGACCAATCAATTATTTGACAAATATTTACCAACAGTCTGTTAATGTGCCTGTCAAATGTTTTCTATTTGATTGTTAAGTGGTTCCAAGATCCAGTATGTCTTCTCAGCTGTCTCCTACTATGCTCAGTACTGGGTAAGCACATGGCACCTCTTCTGAACCACTCATTTTATTCAGAATATTTACTGTACCACTATTATATGTCAGGAACTATATCTAATAGTTTAGCATCCATTATTTTTACTTATTTATTTTTAGCATACATTATATTTAAATGAAAGGTGCATCTAATTAATTGAATTATTTCAGTATCTTATCTCTAAGTGATATCTCAAATTATTTTTATTTCACAAGCCACAGAATTTTAACTTTTGTTTCTTTTTTTCTCCCTAAAATTGTTTGCTTTCCAAAATCATATAATTGAAATGATAACTTATTAGAAAACAGGTTATCAATAAGTACTGCATAAAGCCAATAGTAATTGTAAATTACTTTGCTTATAACGCAAGATGAGGAAAGGCATTCTCATAAAAGTAAAAATCAAGTGAGTTGTCTCATCAGTAATATATATGATTATTGTACATGTATCCTGTTAAAGGGAATCAAACTCAGAAACTATTAATGGCCTACTGTTTGATTGTGGTAGAGGTCTCTAGCTTGGTTTGGTTAGAGGGAGCTATCTACTCCATGAGACTTCTCCAAAGAAGTAGGGGATCTGTCATGGTTGCTTGGATCTAAGAAGTCCTCTCTCATGTATTCAGAAATGCTTTTTGAGAGTAAGTGGAACACAAGGGCCCTCACCTTATCAAGGATTGGTATAGATGGATTTATAATTTGATGATATTATTGGGAGGTAAGGGAAACTTAGAAGGTCGGGTCTAGTTGAAGACTGAGTCATGTGGGCATGAGCTTGAGAACTATATCTTGCTCTTCTCTTCAGCTGTCTCACCAACTCTACTTCCTGGTTGCTTTGAAGTGAACAGCTCTGCCCTTGTGCCTCAACCCAGACCCATAACAACAAAGTCAGACAAACACAGACTGAAACCATGAACCAAAATAAAGCTTTCCTTTTTAAATTGATTTTCTCAGGTTTTTGTCATAAGGACTAGCCCAAGTGCACAGTTAAGAAGAAAGCAATCTGTCTTTGCTCAGGTTGGCCCACAACTGAAGCGGGGTTCCACAGTAAATCAGGCAATACATCAGAAAAGTTGGGTTTCAATCCAATAGTATGACTTCAGGCGAATCCCACAACCTTGGGAGGTATCGTTTACTGCACATGTGAAATAGTGCTGCATGTGGGCCCAGCCTGTGTGCTCCTAACTCTCTCAGGTTTGTGGGAAGCTGTTTATCTATGGTGAGTGAAATCTCAGGAAGGTCTGGCTTCCAGCACCTGGGGTAGATCTCTGGCTTGTTTCTCCCCCAAAGTTCTGAGACCTGGAAAGAGACCAAATCTGTGCAATTCTCACAGGGGTCTCATGTGTGTACTGCCAAAACTAAACAGCAAGTTCCTGTCCTGAAAGTGTCTTCATATGGGAGAGTTTTGACTCAGCTCTGATTACTGGGCAGGCAGGTTTAAAAGTCTATACCTACCTGTTTCTTTCATCTGTGTGTCACAATTGTAAATGATTAACCAGAAGCAAGCAGATGCAGCAAACCCATATAAGCATGTGATCCCAAGAATGGCATCTTCCACACTGAATGGAAAGAGTGCTGGAAGGAAAATGAAGGACCACCTGTCTTTGGCCCCTGGGAAATATCTGTGCTCGGGAAGCAAAAGCAGAAACATACAGGCTAATATCTGAATCCATAAAGGGAGGGCTCAGTGCTTAACTTTAGACAAGGTTGAGTCAGCAGGGTAGGCAGTGCAGACCATAGCCCATATCTTTTGTTCCAGCTCAGTGGAGTCCTCCTACTATCCAGCAATGGCACCAACACCCGCCTCTGGCTTCTCAAAATGCTACTGATCCATCACACATCACAGGTGTCTTCCTCCTCATGCTTCTGTGACTTTCTCTCTTTGGGCTTCTTATTCTTTATGACACGGGGAACTACAATTTCCACCCAAAACTGCTCATTTCACACAAAGTGTGTAAAAAGTATGAGGGTTCATGATCATTTTTGAAAGGTGACTTCACTCCTTCACAGCAAGATTTCCCAAGAACTGGGGAAACTACTGTATCCAAGAGATGTGAAGTGTTCACCCCTAAAAATAAGCTATGTCATCACATGAAATTATGGAATTCTGTGGCTCCTTCAGATAATCTTCTAATATGCACTACTCGGTTAAAAGCTGGGAGGCATATAGTCAACTTGAATTCTCTGTCCAAAGCACCCACTGAATGAGAAAATGAGATTAGTTAACTATCAACAATGAGTCTGTTCTTGGGTTTTTAATTATAATGGCTATGTCCAAATACTAAAATCATGAAAAAAATACGTTTGCCGATGTATTTACTCAACAAATATCAAAGAAATGTGCCATAATTCTCTATGTGGTGATCATAGTAAGAATCTAAATCATGGATTCTGCCTCTGAGGTACACACAATTTTGCTACAGGGGAGAAGTTAAATATGAGCCATTTACTAATGCAGTAGATGAGAAGATGCTAAATGGACAGTAACGACCCTGAATTCTACAGGCATTCACAGTAGCTGTGACTGGTTGGGCCTTTAAGATCTATAGCATATGAATAGGAAGAAAGTCTGTTCTCAGGCACAGGTACTAGGCCACTTCGAAGACCTGTGTTCTTCATGGCAAGGCTGAGCTTGGTAAAGTGGGGTTGGCACTGGGGTCGTGGGAGATAGTATAGGAAACAGAGGAGGGCAAAGGTGGCAGAAATAGGTGTGGAAAACTCAGACTACCCGAATCAAGAGCTCCATTGTCGGTAAATACCCTAAGAACTATTAGGGAATTTGTGAAAACATAGGTAGAACATATCATTGCCTCAGAGAAACTCAGTGATGACTGTCTTCCATCCCTGATGAGCAAGGTCATGAAATGAAGTGGTTGAGATCATGGCTTTGGAATCCTAACTATCCACAGGTTGCTGTGACAGTTCCCTTTTTCTTCTTAAAAAATGAAGATACAAGCATTTATTTCACAGAGTTCTTTGTGAGTTACATAAAAATATATATAAAATACATAAATATAAATATATAGTATATATAAGTAGTATATATATAGTATACATATATTTATATATAATATATATTATATATATTTCCCTGACATAGAAATTCTTATTTGGCTTGATGATGAGTAGTAAGAACTGTTACTATTCAGTTGTTCTTCACTAGACCAGAAAGGACCCTTGCCTCCAAGCTAGTCTTTCTTTTTTCTCCTTTTCTAGACATTCTCCCAAGTGAAAAACCCAATGCTAAAACAGTTTTCATGCCCAGTATCCGTGGGAGGTTGGTTCAGCAGAAAACTCTTACTGAGCCCTACAGACTGATAGACTCTGGTAGACTTTTGCCACCTTCAGCTTTAGGACCCTGAGTCCAAAGCATTTGAAATGTGCTCACCTGCATCTGATGTTGCTGTGGAGGCAGCCAGGAGAGACAATACTGGGGATGGTGGAATTGCAACACTGTCAACAGCAGCTGGCTTCTTCCTGGTCATCATGGTGGACACTGGACCCTCGTTCTTACTGTGTGCTGTTGTCTGGTCCACTTTCAAGTGGGGACTTGGCATCCCTAAAAAACAGTAACCCCCAAACCTGCAGTTGATTTAAAGGAACAGGAAGAATATTAACCTGAATACGCTCTGAGAAAACAGCCAAATGAGTTGATCACTTTATGGTATAAAAATAATGAAAATTTAGAATATTTAAGGAAAAAAGGAGCAATGACTTCCAGTTCCTAGCCTGGAAGTGTGAGGCAGTCAGAGGCCTCAAGTACCTTTTAGCATTCTGAGATCTGCCAGCGTGAGCACATAGATGTTACTGTCTGTGTACACCAAGAAGGGGGGTAGTGAGGCTTCCAAGGTAGTTAGTTTTTGCTCATGTCATTCATCTTGGAAGACAAGAGTAGGCAAAAAATTCTTGCAGGCATGTGTGCTGCTCATCCCAGGTGCCTGAGGAATTCTAAAAGACAGTAGGCAAAACTGCAAAGCTCATACTAGAGTAGGGTGGAGATGGGGGAGGTATCCTTTAGGACCCTGAGTCCAAAGCATTTGGCTGAGAATAATGTATGCATAACATGGGTGGGAATGAGCAGGACCAGAGAGGAAATCAACCAAGGTGCCCATCAAAGGATTAACAAATGAAAAAAATGTGGTTTATAAACACAATTTAATATTATTCATCCAGAAATAAAAATGAAATTCTGTCATCTGCAGCAAAATGAATGGAACTGAATGGCCCTGTAAGGGAAATTAACTAGACACAGAAAGACAGGTACTACACGTTCTCTGTCTTATGAAGAAGTTAAAGGGAGAAAGTCAACCTAAATACAGAATAGTGACACTAGGGGCTGGGCAGGGGTATGGGAGGGTGGATACAGGGAGGCAGGAATTGAAAAATGAGTGATGTATACATGTGTTGAAATACCATACTGAAGCCTACTAATGTGTACAATTAATTCATATTCATTTAAAGCTAATGTTTTAAAAGGCCAATCAACTGGAGGCAGGAAATGTACTGAAACTGCTGTGTAATAACAGTCACTAAACTAAGGAAGAAATGTGGGAACCTTTGGCAGTCTGGCTCTAACACATATGCTAAGTCATGTTATTATGCTGCAAAAGCCTGGTAAACACTTGTGAGCTCTTTTGGAACATTGTTTCTGGAGCTTGAATCCAGGTTCTGCCACTTCCCTGCTGTGTGAAGAGCAAGTTACTTAACCTCCTCATGCTTTAAACTTACAGTTTTCAATTTTAAAATTGTATGGTTAGCTTTCTTAAGTGTAAAACTAGTGACAGTCCTACTTTGTAAGTGCTGTTGGGTTCATATGATAAGGAAGAGTTAATGTAAAGTAGTTAGAACAATGTCTAGCACACAGTCCACACAATGTGTCTGCATTATTATTAGTAGTAGTACTTACATCATAATTACTGTAATCTACTGCGTTCTCAGAACTAATTTTAACCAGTAAGAAGAGATTTAGTTTTCTTTTCTGATATGATCAAGGACTCGTGGGTACCTTCAACATATCCAGTTGCAAAAATGTGAGAATCCATCTCATTCAAGCCTAAGTCTAGATTCTGAGGCTACCTGATCCATATAGAATGGTCATCTATTCCATTTATTTATCTGTATGCAACATGCCACCACTGACAGCAACAACAGTAAACTGGGTTTCATCACAGTAATCTTTAATAATTTTTTCATCCCAATCAACCTGAAATGATACAGTTCCTTTCCAGAGTACCATTATCTCACCGCCACAGTGAGGTCAGTTCTACTTGGGCCTTGTAGCAACCCTGTGAAACATGTAGTGTGGATATTACTATTTTCTCATTTTTACAGATGAGGAAAACACATTTATGAGAGCTTAAGGAAAAGCTGAATAAACTGACGCCAGTCAGTGTCAGAGCTTGGAGTTTCCAGGTGACCAGATGCTAAACCTAGGATCATCTTGTTCTACCCAGGTACTCTCTGACACCTAGCATGAGCCTAATCCATTGAAGCATGTTTCATGTTGAGGATTCAGAGGCCCTAGTATCACACCTGGAAAAGCTACCTGTAACCATAAGGAAAAGGTCACACTTCTACTCCTTTCCTCCTGCTCTCCATTCTGGTCTCTAAAGACTCCTGCTTGTGATGCTATGATAATAAATACCATTTGTGTTTGTTTGGAGTATTGTATAGCATTCTGACAGTAGAGACAGACAAATACCAGATTCTATGCAGAAAGATTGTAAGGCACTGCTACAGTATGCCCTGTTGGTAAAAAATGCAGTCATGACAGTGACAGGCTACATTCAGACATCCAGTACACTTCAAGTGTACAGAGGACCATCTGTAAGGAGACCCATCTGAATAGCATCTGCTACTCTGAGCAAGGAGGTCTTGGGGAAGATTTGTGGGAAGGAATCTTCAGACTCCCGTGCTACCTTTATTAATATCCTTAAAATACAAACATATATTAAATTTTACTTTTTTCCACAGAGAGAATGAATTTTTGGACAAATATAGAAGTCTGTCAGAGCAGGCCAGAGCCTGAGGACAATTCCTCATTTTGGTTCCCTTTACCATCAAAGCACCATTCTCCCTAAACAGAAGCAGTTCTGGAACTGAAGCATCAAAGTTCTCTCTATTGGACAACTGTGCCTCTGGAAAAATTCACTAATTTTTCATCCTTGTACCTAAGGCCACCGGTACTTCTTTGTTTAAATTATGCTATGCTTGGGGAATGAAGGTAATAAACACGATTAAGACCAGAATATTTAACCCTCACTTGGGAACAAACCGATTTCAAGTCATTTCAGTTGTACCCATTTTCATGCAAATGTTCACATTCTAAATTAGTCTCAGTCTGTAACATCTCATTAAAGTTGATCTGCTCATACTCTGTTGGGCATACTTTGCCACTCAAGTGTTTATGTTACAAAATTTGTTAAATGTAATAAAATGGCACTTAAAACAGTCTGTCATTCAGATTGTCACTGCTTAGCTTTTTCAAAAACCCTTGATAATGTAGGATTTTCTGAGTTACAGTACTGCCTGCTAGTTGTCAATTTTTGAAAACAAATTGAAGGAAAAAGAAACAAAGCCATAAATAGCTAAAACAATAAATAAACAACAACAACAAAAAAACCCTCAAACAGCCCTGACTTTCTCTTAGTCATTTTAGACTTGAAAGGCTAATGGAAATCATTCCAGAGATGACATAGATGGGCAAGAATATCAGACTTTAAACAAAGGCTTATTCAAGGGCCCTCAGAAACTGACAAAATCTGTCTGAGATCAGAAGTCTTGAGAGGCTGGAGTGGGTGACGTTCCTCAGGAGAGAGCATTGGGCAGGTAGTCCCTAGAAGAATTTCTCTTAATTCCAAGTGGCAACAGATGCTCCCTGGTAGGGCAGGCCAAAGTTGTGGGACATCTGTAGAGTTTTTTCCCTGCCTGAGCCTGCTGTCTTTCCCTCCACGGGAGGGGTTTTGGAATCTGGAGGTGGATCATAAAAGCAAAACAAAACAGCCTTGTATTGGGTGAAATATTGAGGTACAGTACCCCTACCTGAGAAAAGGATCTGGGACTTGAGTCTGGGAAGCAATTGCTGTCTAAATTCAGAAAGCAGAATATATGGAGAAAACTCACAGTTGATGAGTTCTGAATATCGGTTATACTTATCACAAGACATATTTAAGTATATATTTAAAGGAGGGAAAAAGAAATGCTAATAATTTGTGTATCCAACATCTGTTCATAATTAAAAGACAGAGCCAAGAGGAAATAGAAAAAAAGTTACACTGACATGAAAACATTCTTCTATAACCTGTTGACCTCTATTGATAAATTGGGGGGAAAAAAATCTTTGAAACTGTGCTGTAACCTATCAAGGGACAGCCACTCATTTTCAAAGGTAATTTCTCATAGACCACTTATCCCCTCAAACCTCTACCTGCACACCGTGGTTTGCATTAGGGACGTGATTTATAGATACCTACTCCTGCAGTGCAGAAGCTGACTTCCTGTTGCCTTGGTTACTTGGAGCTCAGTTCAAGGTTAAACTACTCCCAAATCAAAATCAGTGGCACGCACTGCATCTACTGGCCAGGTTATTGACTGCCCTAGGATGCAAAAAGGTCAGAGACCAAAGCACTGTTGATTGCCTTAAGGGTGAGTCAATAGCTTCAATATTTTGATTCTGTTTCTTTCAAAGGAGTAGTTGCTGGTCAATTACCTCTTCCCCAGGTTGCTTAAGGTCACAAAGGTCATGACAGAAAATCAGGGTCTGTGGTGGTTAACTTTCCCAGGATCCCTTTAATAAGTTTTGTGACCTTGGATAATAAAAACTAGGAGTAATGTGTATATATTTTGAGGTTTATATAGTTAGTTAACTGCTTTATCATTTCTTTGTAGGAGGAACAAACAAAAACAATTTGTGCAGTGGCTACTTTTTATTCCCCTTTTCCAGATGAGAAAAATGGAGGTGCAGAAGGGTCATGTGATTTATTTAAATAACACAGCTGGTAAGAGGTGCCTAGATCCTCTGATTTCCTGGTGGCCCTCATTCCACAGTCTCCTAAAAATACAGAGCTAATGGAATCACCATCAAGGGATCACATGTAATACATTTTGCAGCATTCACTGAGAACAGAATACCTGGCAGACGGTATATGATTAATACAGGCTTGTTGAATGAGTTAAATTAATTTTCCATTTCTAAAATTTGCAAATGTGATTCCTGGTAACAAAGTCTAAGCTAGCATGGTGGGACAGGTTGACGCCACTGGGAGGGTTGATCCCTTCAACCACCTCCCTGGTTCCTTGTGTACTTCAGAATGGAGGCAGTGGCATGAATTGAGATTAACATATATTGAACAATTAATGGTTTTTAATCTTGTGAAGAGTTTTGACATGTATTATGCTATTTTCTCCTTATAACATCTTTATGGATGATGAGGGGTAGACAGTGAAACTTCTAGTTCACAAATAAGCACACAGGACCAGGTGACTGTCCAAACTCACAACTGTGGGTAAAGGAATGCTGAAATCCATGCCTCTTGAGTCAATTCAATATTCTTTTCTTCACTAATGGTGAATTACCTATAAGACAAAACTGCTCCCACAAACTTGATAATCTTTTCCTTTCTAATATACTGGTTGTCATTACTTTTTTTAAAAAAAAGTTTTTAAACAATTAATGAATTAGTTAATTTTGAGACAGGCGCTCACTGTGCAGTTCAGGCTGGCCTTGAACTCTCTATGTAGCCAAGACAGACTTGAATTCACAGTGATTCTCCTACCTCAGCCTCCTGAGTGCTGGGATTACAGGTGTGCACCACCATGCTCTTTTTTCTTGTGTGCAACAAACCCCAATTATGGCAGTAAGGGGAGTCCATGTTATTAAAGAAACTGAGGCCCTTAAGATTTTAGAAATAATGTTTTCAGCACCAAAGCCAATATTATTTTTATTTTTGTTTTATCATATTATTTATTAATTTAACAGCTATTTATTGAATGTCTACCTTACCAGGGATATGGCATCTGTCAAAACTATTAGATTCCTGTTTGCTAACAATCTCATCCTATCATTTCCTCATAGCATAAAGACAGCGTTACCTTTTATAAATGCAATGAGTAGAGTATATTTTCAAACATCAAAGGACAGCCTCCGCCCCTCATATGATATCTTTATTCTACTCTGTACTGTATTGATTAAGAAGTTTCATTAATAAAGAAATGTGTAGAAGTATAGTAATTAAGGCAGCTTCCTACAAGGTTTGGTCTAGAAGATTCTTTTCCTAGCAGTGTGATTCTGGGCAAGTTTTGTGACATCTCTATGCCTTGGTTTCCTCATCCGTTACATGAGATTGTTGTGAAGATTAAAGGAGTTTTACAGCATGGGAGACAGAAAAAATAATTTCCTTTGACCCAAAAGCTGGTCACATCTTCGTTCTTAGAAAATGTGAAATGTTAAAGAGGGAAGTCTAGGTTGCAGATAACATTAATGTTGCGAATCAGCCCACCTTAATGAAAGGAAAATATACTTAATTATCCAGATGGTCTCAGTGTAATCCCTAAGGTCCACTGAAGTGAAGGAAAAAGGCACTCAAGTGAAGGAAAGAGTCAGAAAGAAAGTGATATGATGATGGAAACCGAGCCAGAGAGACGCCATGACGTTAGCTTTAAAAATGTAGGAGGAAGGCCTAAGTCATCGAATGCAGATGCCCTCTCAAAGCTGAAAACAAGGAAATGGGTTATCCCTTATGATTTTCAGAAAGGAAATAACTCTGTTGACATCTTTGTTTTAGTTCACTGAGATCCATTTTGGACTTCTGACTGCCAATTGCATAAAGTGATACATTTTGTTATTTAGTCACTAAGTTTATGAATATGAAAATGTGATAAAGCAGCAAAAAAATCTAATACAACTGCAAAAATACTTTGTTCAGTGCCAAGGTAAAAATAAGCACCTAATTGTGGTGATCATTACTCATTTTTTAAGGCAATACATTGTCTTCAGTACTAATTGTCTCATTCTATGCTTACTTTGTACATTCAAATTACATGGGTTTTCTACAAGATTTAAACTCCTTTGGAAACACAGACTATATTTTTTACTTGTATCATCCTGGCACAAGACTCACAGAAAGAAATTATTCAACAATGTTTTCCCTTCTTTCTTTTCTCCTTTCCTCTGCCCAAGTTGCTCTTTCCTTTTAATAAACGCTTATAGTTAAATACTGCATCAGAGAAAAATAATTTTAATATGAATTTAAGACACTTGTAATCTTATTCTGCTTCACTTTCCTCCTGTCAGAATCTACTTTTAGCTCTACTATTCTGATTCTACTTTCTAGAATCAGAAAATCACTAAACAATTCGATCAGTTAGAAGTGTGGAAATGGGCTGAGATGATAACATTTGCTCATCTCAAAGAGATTTACATAAGAGTATTTTACTCTATACAGTAAACTCCAGTGACACAGAAGTGAGTTTCTCCTGATCCCATAGTGGTAAGTTCAAGATAGTAGAAAGGCAATTTGTATAAGTGCCCTGTGGCAACATCTACAAGGAGATATATGAAATACTAAAATTACAAAGAGGAAAGATTGCAAATTACAGCAGATAATATTTCTGTATTGAAGACATCAAATATTCTTAGAGAAAAATATTATTATACAGAACAAATTTTGTACCCAGCTCAAAGTTCATAGATACTTTAAGGTTATGTGACAATCTTGCTTATCTAAGATAATTCACAAACACAATGCACAGAGAGAGAGGATGGGAGGGAGGGAGGAAGGGAGAGAGAGAGAGAGAGAAATAGAGAAATGAGAGAGAAACAGAAGGACCAAGGACAAAGAGACCCAAACATAATGCTGATGTAACTGCATCTGTGTTTGAAAAAAATGACAATGGGGGGGTTGCCTGTTCATTGGAAAATATAACAAGGAGATTTGAACAAGGCAATAACAAGAGAGGAGCCAATGCATATATGTAATTAGAACCAATTTAATAGTATGATGTGCCTACCATATTCCTTATAACCTTGGTGATCATATAGGTTAATAGCTTGCTACTGTAATGTAACTAAAACATATTATAACAAGAAATTGTTGAACAGAGATTCACCAAGTGACTCAAAGCAGTTTAGATTTGGATGGAAACTAGTACAGTCCTTCTTACACCTAAACCCCAGAGAGGAAATATAGCTTGCTTTGCCTAGTGTCACACACAGAGAATAGCAAAGCCATGACTCTGACCCCAGCCACATCCTTGGATCATTTTAGTCCATCATAGGGCTTTGGACTGTGAGAGTTATATTTTCTCACTTCATAGAACCAATGTTTTTTCTTTCCTGGTACATTCTTATTATTCTACATTTATAGGAAGCTTAAGACCAGAACACACCAGGATGGCAGATGTGAAATAAGTGATAGGACCATTGTTTCTGGAAGATTTTTCCCCTAGATTTTCCCTAATGTGAAGGGTATAGTAATCAGTGTCAGTTAATCTAAGCATCTTTTGTAGTGTTTTCCTTTTTACTTCTGGAGTACCTAGTAGCAGAGCACATCTGCATGGTAATACAGATCTCCATGCTAACTGGGTCACCTTATTTGCATTTTGATTACAGATTATTTAAAAGGCATATTGAGAAAAGAGCTTGATATCAGGAGCTCAGTGCATGTGTGTGTATATAAATATATGTATAAATAGATAAATGCACATGCACTGGTTTGTAAAAAAATCAGTTTAATATCTACTCATTCTTAGGAATATATCTCCAGAAGTCTGACTACATATCAAGGCTGGGTTTATAAATATGATTACAGAATCTAATTACTCTTCTCAGTGCAATATCACCCACTGTATCTGGCTAGGAAAATAAATTTAACATATATTCCCCTTATTAAGATGTCAACCCTTTACTTATGGAAAAGTTTCTCTGTTTTAAGAGCTTTAACAGACAACCTTTCTTCAAGCCACCTACTTTATTTCACTATTGAATTCATCCTATAGGATGCAAACACAGTGTGACAGTGTGCAGGCATGCACATATAGACACAGAGCATGTGCTGGAAAAGCTCTCTTCTTTCCAATAGTAGAGGAAAAAAATCACAGAAACTCAGACCCATCATTAGATAGATCTTCTAATCTTTACCTCTGGTAGTTCAGTCAGACGAGCTAATACCATGATGATGGCTTTGAAATCTCTTAGGAATTGGATGAGGAGAAGCGATAGTGATGAACTCCCAGCTAATAAACACAGAGTGCTTATTTTGGCAGAATGATCAATTTCTAGATGTCCTGAGGCTTGTCTGATACAGTTGATTTACTCATCCTCACTTACCTTGCTAATAAAGCCAAAGTCCACCATCAGATTACAGAGATGCCTGGGATTTCTTAAAGGGGCAGGAGAAAGTTAATGTAGGATTCATCACTCCCTTTGATCATCCATCTTTGCCCACAGTGCTTAGAACTCCAACTGCCTTCCTTGGCTGAACCTGTGTACCCAGTAGACTTTAGGCTAGTACAGTAATACAGTCAATTAATTTGTTATCTCGTTAGTGGAAATTTAATGCAATGATCTAAAGGAACTCTTACATACTGTGATAAACTTTAGTGCCTCCGGGTGGCTCCCCTCGCATTGGGCTCATTTCACATCTCATCCATTATGCAAATGAGATTTGGAAATAGTTGAGTTTCATTAATGTAGCTCAACTCTGATGGATTGGAAGGAGTCAGTCTTACTGAAACTAATGAGGTTAAATGCATCTCACCATTTCCTTCTTCTTGGATGATTCTGTAAGCCTCTATTCAAGAAGTGAATGCACCCTCTAAGATAATTTCACTATGGCTTGGTTTTGAATGCACAAAATGAGTTTGTTTTGGATGATGCCTTTATTGGTTTCAACCACTATATAGTGTAAAAAGCTAATGGATAAGACACCATTACATTGTACCTAGACTGATGTCTTTAATATAAAAGGGAGATACTTTAATAGTTAAGGCATCTAAAGAGATCTCTGAGTCACTCGAAGAGTGAGACAAAATTTCAAGAAGTGGATAATCAGGATGAAGAGCCTTTGCAGGGACTTGAGATTAGAGAGTAATTTGTTATGTCAAGGTTTGGAACTAGCAAAGAGACTATTACTATTATATTTCATTCAAAGGCTCATAAAAAGTCTAATTCAGGTACTTGGGGATTAGTTACGAGATGGGATAAGGATTAAGGACTCCTACAGTCTCAGTTTCATTTGAGAGTCCAAGAAGTGGGAGTTCTAAAGGTTGGAGACAGGATGGTATTAAAAAAAAAAGAAAGTATTTCAGAAGGTCATGAGTCTAGGGAGGTGATATGAGCTGCTAGTTTACACTAAAAAATTCTGTGAAATATTTTAGTCATTACTTTTAAAAAGGGAGAGTGATTGAATGGAAGAATGTAAAACAAAGATGTGGAAACAGAAAAGTTGCCTGCCAGAAGCAGAATCCAAATGTGTTAGCCAGTAATTGGGAAATAAACTACTTAAAAGGAAAGGAGTTGTAAGCTAGTGGATAAGACTATGATCCTGGAGCCAGACAGACCTTGGTTTAAATCTCAGCTCTGACAGTTAACTAGGTATTTGACCTTTTTCAAATGATTTAACCCCACAAAGCTTCAGTTTCTTTATTTCCTAAAAAAAAAAAAAATAGTTGAGTAAATCACCTACCTCAGAAGGCTATCCTAGGGATTAAATGAGATAATGCCTGTAAAATGCTTAGCCCAGTGGCTAGAGCAGAGAACACACTCAAAACAGTCTGCAAGGAATAAATTTTGGGAACTTTGGATATTTAGAAGGTAATTAGGATAGAGGCTACCAAATGCCTGACTCAGGAGCTCACAATGTGGAGGAGAGGTTGCTGGTCAAGCAATTATTGTCTCTGTAATTCCAAATAACTTTCAATTCTCTGAAAGCTGGGGTCCCGGGAGACAAAGTTTTGTCAGCTCCTAAATATTCAGGTTGATGTTATATTTTCAATCAGTTGTTGGGGGTTGACAATAAGGAAGTAGCTTTGTTCACACTTTGATTTATTCCGCATAAGTTTTTAATGCCTACTATGAATGTGGCAATGCCAGGTCCTTTGGGAGACTCTTACAGGTACAGGAAACAAGCCAGTTGTTGCCAACTGTCTCCTTGAAGAAATAAGGTTTGGAGCCAGTTGTAGCCAACTGTCTCCTTGGAGAAATAAGATACAAAACAAGAAATTTAAATGCAAATAACCATCTCCCCTGAGCTGAAAATACCACCCACATTATCTTTCACTGTACTTGGGACTAAGTGAGAGATTTACTGGGGTGATTTTAACTCACATATATTTAATATAACTGTCAATTATTTACTGTATGATTCAAATCTAATAAAAATACCGACCTAGTTAATTAAGAATCAGAATTTCTGATAACATAGATTTCAGCATAGGCAACGTGGTAACTTTTATGGAAGAGATATTCCAAATTGATGAAAAGGGTGAGCTATGAACCCATGTTTTCACTGTTCAAATCGCCGCTCTACAAGCCACTACCTGTGAACCTGTCCAAGATATTAAACTTCTGTGCTTTTGTTCTTCCCATCATTACTGCAATTATCTTTCCCTTAGGCTTAAAAATGAAGATACAAAGATAAATTTCTATCTTCAAGTTGCCTAAGGCAAACACAGATATAATACTCAGTGGTAAGTATTAAAAGGCCAGGTATAAGAGACAGGACTACATAGGAGGTTGAGTGGGAAGTAAGGACATCACTGTGGAGGTGAAGTGTTACTTAGGTCTTCAATAATTTGGAACCATTGGATGAAAGATGATGGAAGAAATTCTGGAAAGAAAGAACAGCATTTGCAAAAGCAGTGGAGTGAAAAATGGGACGGTGTGTTGGGAAAAAGACAAGAATTCTTGGGTGGCCAGAATATAGGTTTCCATGGTGAGAGTGAAGCAGTGGTGCAGTTTGGGTCAGATCAGGAACAGTGCTAGAAGCATGGGTCTCACCTGTGAGCAGTAAGCCACAAAGCATTTCTGTGTAGATACACAGAAACCCAGCCATGGAGAAGAGGTGACTTGTTCTCCATGTGCAGAACTAGGATTATAAGGGACAAAGGCTTCTCCCCACAGGTTTTGAGAAAAGGGTAAACTTGTGATATAATATTTGTAAATCAAGGACTGAAACTGAGTTTTGATACAGAATGGTTAAGCACTGTGTTACACTGTGCAGTTTTCTCCTCCACTCTGTCTCCTTCTCCTTTCCTTAACTTTTACTGGACAAAACCTGCAGCTGAGCTTCCTTTTTAAAGCACTATTGCAGAAACAGTGATGAGTAACTTACGGTTCTTGCTTAGAAGACATATTTAAACCATATTTAAATCATGCCTTTGTAAAATAAATCTTACTAATGTCATAAAGACAGTTAACTATCTACAGAAAGCTAGAGGTGAGGACTTTTCAAAAGTTCTAACATGTTTTCAAGAAGATAAACTTCTTCCTTAATGTAATCCATATATATTCTGCATATATACGGATTTTGATATAGTTGCACAGAGATTTTCAATTTTTGTTTCTATGAGTATTAGACCTAGTTTTTGAAAGACATCATGCTCAACACCAACTCTCCAACTGAGGTTAAAACTCACATTATTAAAGAAGATTTGAATATAGGAAACAAAGTAAGAGGTTTTGGAAGACAGAAGGAAACAATTGAATGTTAACAATTGGATGTTTATTGATCTAAGAAAGGGGATATGAGAAAGAAATTAAGAAAGTAGTTTAGGGAGGTGATCAGAGATTGAGAGGGAAAGATGCATCACACTGGGAGACTAACATTAGTTCCTAAAGAGGCAGGTAAGTACCTTCCAGCTTTAAACCACGATGTTCCAATAGTGAGTTAAAAACAGTCAAGACAGTTATTATTTGGCATATAGATACTAAATTAAACTGTTTTATAGAACTCAGTTTTCATGGCTTGTTGAATTTGTAAACTCAGTCCAACAAGTTATGTATGCCACTGCTTGATACATGCTAAGAATATGTATTTTGTGTATTTATTCATCTGTCATTTATTTACTCAACAAACAGGTACTGAGGATCTGTGGAAAAAAGGGACTTTGGCAGACATTGATAAAAAGGCCATTGCTGAACAACATAAAGATGAGGAAGAATTAGTATAACTGAGAAAGGGCAGTGATTAGCACAGAAACAAAGCACAAGACCCACACACTGAACTTTCTGCCCGCTGAAGAAACAGACATATTGCAACACAGAAATGCCCCATATTTATGAATGGATCAGCAAGAGACTCAACCACAATACCCTGTTGCCTGGACTATTTTTCACACTGGCCGAGGGCAGAAGTAACTTTACATGTTTACTATGTAGCTTTTGGTAGAAAAAAAAGATGCAAAGTCTAGTGACAGAGACTCAGGAAATGGCATTATATAATTCAGATTCTACGTCTTAGGTAAAGGGAAGTCTCCTCGGATCTCATGGCATAACCAAAAATGTGATGAATGCTTAAAAACATTTATTACAGTAAAAGACACATTGTCATTAATCTCTCTCACTTCAAACACACTTATCCTATACTTTTGGCCACTTTTGAAGTTCTGGAAGTCTTCTTCTATGTTGCAGCTGCTTTTACATCCTGAGCTGATTGAAAATGTTTACCTTTCATGGTCATTTTGACATTGGGGAAGAGCCAGAATTCTCAAGGTGCCAGGTCTACTGAATAAGGTGGATGAGGACACATCATAATATTTTTATGAGCCTTCTTTTCTGTTAGATGGCACTTGGCTGCAGCACTCACCATTTTTTTAAAATCATACTGTGTAAAGACATTTATGAAAGAGGACTTGTGGGAACCCCCTCAAAAAGTGGTTAGAATGATAAGTATGTCTAAAGCAAGAGGGGAGTTTTTTGAGGAGAATGAATGGTGATGTGTCTTTTACTTTAATAATTTTTTTTTAATTTAAGCAATACTATATTTTTTGATCAGCCCTTGTAAAATGTAGGAAAACCTCCTATTCACCCAAAGAGAGGACCAGAGAGCCTAGTGTGGAAAGCCTTTGTATTTTTGAAAAGATTATATAGATAGTATTTCTTTCTAATAAGCATCTGACAGGTCTAGAAAACACAGTTGGTATTTCAGTGTAAATGTAGGTGCCTCATGGTAAGAGTGACTTAGAACTGCTTTATAGGAGAAGCCCTTTTCTAATGAAATCCTTTAAATTATTTCAGCATCAGTTAAGTATCCATGGCTGAAGACCAAATAATTATATGTATTACTTTTAATCAAAACTCTCACAATCTCCCAAAATAGATAATACCAACTATATTTTACATACGAAAATGAGGCTTGAGTGTTAAGAAACATTCAAGGTCCCGGAGTAAGACAAGATGGCGGACTGGTAGGTAGCAGTAGAGAGACCCTCTCTGAGAGAGACAGCTCAAATGCCAGAATAAAACACCCTGGAGAGACCCAAACAGAGAGAGATAGACTCTCACAACCCACGAAGAAACTAAAGTGCAAAAAACCGCTCGAATATGAGGTCCTGGGGCTATTATTAGTGAAGATAAGATCAGCGAGCACAGCACCCTCCTCGAGTCGCCTGAATTCCTGCCCGACCTGAACAAGCGATCTGCACTGAAGCGACTGGCTTGAGCCGCCGGAGCACAGAGCTGAACAGCCCTGTGTGCAGTTCGCTGGGACCGGCTCTGCACACAACCCACCCAGGGCATCTCGAATTCCCACCACAGACGCGCTGAAGTCAGAGGTCGGGGAGCCTAGCAGTTCTCCGGGACGTGGTGAGTGATGGGAATAAGACCCTCCCACGGGAAAGGGGAAACCGACTGGACGACATGTTGGATTTAGGCAGGACAGCCCTAACTCCATAAGGAAGTGGCTTCAGCTGGTTGCTCCCCTCACCGAGCGGATTGGTGGAAACTGCTTGGACTAGGCCGCGCCCCTGGCAGGGACCCAGTTACTTCCCTGAGATCAGTGCACACTGAGGCAGTGAAGGCCTGCAAAGGTTGACAGGCCCAAAAGGGAGGAGCTAGCGCACACTGCCCGTGGGTGAACTCTAATCTCTGATAACCTATTGAAGAGGGCTGAAGCTCCTAGCCTGCACCCTCTAGAGGAACCTTAAACAACAAGAACAGGGTCTGGGAATTACACTGTATACTTGTATGGAAGGAACCAAAAACATCACGAAAGGGAGAAATAAGAAAACACTGCCAGCCCCCAACCCTGAGAACATTGATCCAGGAGAGGTAAAGACAAAAGAGATTGAGGGCAGCAAAAATGCAACATCAAACACAGCGTTAGTGGACATAAAGAGATATCTTCTTGGACCTTGTAAGCGGGACCAAAACTGAAATATTAATTCAAATTAAACAAGAGATAAGTAGATTAATAAAAGAAGGGCTGGGCACCTCTCAAGAAGACACAGACAGAAGAATGGAGGAACACAAATGGAGAGAAAAATTTAATGAAGAATTCAGGAAAAACCTAGAATTCATGAAGCAGATTTAAAGAGATTATCAGGAAACTAAAGACTCAATAGAAAGCTGGCAAAACTGCTTGAAAGAAACCAAAGATAGGCTATCAAAAATTGAACACAGGCTTGCAATGTGGGGTCATGAAAGGGAAGATCTCTTAAAAATAACAAGGGAAAAGGCAGTAAAGATACAAAGACTGGAAGATGACAAGAGGATCTATAACTTAAGAATAAAGTATGTAAATGAAGAAGCAGGAATCAAACCAGAGGAATTACAAAGGCTATTCACAGAAATTATTAAAGAAAATTTCCCAAGCATAGAAAAAAGAAATGATATGCAGAAGTATGAAGCATACAGAACTCCAGCCACCTACAACCCAAACACAGCTACACCCAGACACATCATAATCAAGATCCCAGAAATTCAATATAAGAACAGAATATTAAAAGCCATCAGAGAAAAGAAACAGATCACCTATAAAGGAAAACCCATCAAAATCACGGCAGACTTCTCGACACAGACCATCAGGTCAAGAAGAGCTTGGAGTAAAGTAATTCAAGCGCTGAAGGAGAACAATCTCCAGCCCAGA
>PVJX010004720.1:0-93127 GCA_004027295.1 Dolichotis patagonum
TGTTCCTCCATTCTTCTGTCTGTGTCTTCTTGAGAGGTGCCCAGCCCTTCTTTTATTAATCTACTTATCTCTTGTTTAATTTGAATTAATATTTCAGTTTTGGTCCCGCTTACGAGGTCCTGAAGATATCTCTTTATGTCCGCTAATGCTGTGTTTGATGTTGCATTTTTGCTGCCCTCAATCTCTTTTGTATTTACCTTTCCTGATCAATGTTCTCAGGGTTGGGGGCTGGGAGTTGTTTCTTATTTCTCCCTTTTCGTCATGTTTTTGGTTGCTTCCATACAGGTGTACAGTGTAATGCCCAGACCCTTTTCTGGTTGGCTAAGGCTCCTATAGAGGGTACAGGCTAGGAGCTTTAGCCCTCTTCAATTGGTTATCAGAGATTAGAGTTCACCCACAGGCAGCGTGCACTGGCTCCTCCCCTCCGGGCCAGTTAACCTTTGCAGGCCTTCACTGCGTCAGTGTGCACTGATCTCAGGGAAGTAATATTGAAGCGACTCACTGGGTCCCCACCAGGGCGCGGCCTAGTCCAAGCAGATTCCACCAATCTGCTCGTTGAGGGGAGCAACCAGCTGAAGCCACTTCCTTATGGAGTTAGGGCTGTCCTGCCCAAATCCAACATGTCGTCCAGTCGGTTTCCCCTTTCCCGTGGGAGGGTCTTATTCCCATCACTCACCGCGTGTTGATGCCGGTCCCCACGAACTGCAGGGCTCCCCGAACTCTGACTTCAGCTCGGCAGCGGTGGGAATTCACGGTGCCTCTGGGTGGGTCGTGTGCAGGGCCGGTCCAGGCGAGCTGCACACAGGGCTGTTCAGCTCTGTGCTCCGGCAGCTCAAGCCAGTCGCTTCGGTGCGGATCGCTTGTTCAGGTCGGGCAGGAATTCAGGCGGCTCGAGGAGGGTGCTGTGCTCGCTGATCTTAGCTTCTCTAATGGTAGTCTCAGGACCTCATATTTGAGCGGTTTTTTGCACTTTAGTTTTTTCCTGGGTTGTGAGAGTCCATCTCTATCTGTTTGGGTCTCTCCAGGGTGTTTTATTCTGGCATTTGAGCTGTCTCTCTCAGAGAGGGTCTCTCTCCTGCTACCTACCAGTCCGCCATCTTGTCTTCCTCAAAAGTTAATGTTTATCCTACTGGCTTTGGTCCAATTTCTTTCCACCCCCTATTTTTCCTATTTGAAGTGGGGATGTTTACCCTATGCCATAGTATATTGGAAATATTTAGCTTTCTTTTTTAGTTTTATAGTGGTTCAAAGCTAAGAGTTTGCTTTGAGTCTTAAGATCTCCTTGTAATTTTCAGCAATGTTAAAACTGTTAAGGCATTGGCAACTGTTAGAGATGGACTAAACGCATTTTGTGTATTGAGATAGATATGAGCCTTTTGGTGGCCATGAGAGAAATGTTATGGTTCAAACCTAAAGTATGTCCCCCAAAGTCTTGTGTTCAAAGGTGGAGCTTTAGGAACGTGATTAGATTGTGGGAGGGGCTATACTTATCAGTAGATTAGTCCTGTGACTTCACAGCTTACTATGCTGTTCGGAGATGGGAGTTAGTAAGAAAGTGCAGGTCACTGGAAGGATGACCTAGAACTCAATCTCTCTCTTTTTTCCTGGTTTCCATATGTTAAGCAGTTTTCTTTGGCTAGGTCTTTCTGCCATGCTGTTTCTGCCATGGATTCAGCTGAATATTGATTGAAATTCTGAAACCATGAGCCAAAAAAATAAACCTTTTCACCTCTAACTTATGGATGTTGAGCATTTGTCCCCCAGGAATGGAAAAGTTAATACAGAGATCCTGATAGAGGAAACTTCTTGCCTCAAGGTGGTTGAGAAGCAAACAGGGAAAGTGAAAAGGCCAGTATCCAAACATCCTTTTTAGGAGTACATTCCCAACGACCTATCTTCCATTGTCTAGATCCTACTTACTAAAAAAGTCTATCACCACCAAACAGTGCCATCAGCGGTGGCCCAAATGTTCAACACATGAGCCTTTGACAAAAATTTAAAATACTAAACATAACAGTTTCTTACCAAATATATAATTGACAAATATTATCTCTCATTTTATGAGATGTCTTTCCACATTCTCAATAGTTTCCTTTGAAGCACAAAAGTTATTTAGTTTTGGTAGAACCCAATTTATTTATTTTTCTTTTGTTGTTTATGTTTTTGTTATAATATCTAAGATCTGCTACTAAATCTAAGATCACAAATATTTATTTCTGTGTTTTCTTTTATGAGTTTTATAGTTTTAGTTCTTAAGATAAGTTCTTTAGTGCATTTTGGATTATTTTTTGTCTATAGTGTGAGGTTCATTTCTTTATATGTGGTTATCTAATTGTTTTAAACAACACTGAAAAGACTATTCTTTTCTCAACGTATGTTTTTGAACGCTGCTGAAAATACGTTAAATACAGACACATGAATTTATTTCTGGGGTCTCAGTTCTACTCCATTGATCTATATGTCTATTCAAATACAGTAACAATATTATTGCTTTGTAAGAATAAACTGTACAGATGATAATGGCACAAGTATAGATTCTAACAACTCTAATATTTTCAATAAATGAATAGCATTTACATTGCAAACTATTCAGCTCACACATTTTCACTATTTATTAAAACCTTGTTCTACACTGGTAGTTAACTACTCCAAAGCTTGTGTGTTACCTACTATGTTTAGCATAAAATTTATCTGACAAAGATAAAACTGATTTTATTATCTGATTTTACATTTTTGTGAATCAAAATTTTAAAATACAATAAATTACTATTTTGGAAACAGAAAAAAATACTTATAGGCCAATCTATCCTATTTAAAAAAATAAATCAAAAACAGACTTACTCTTTTTATAATAAAGATTTCACCTGTTGCCAAACTGTGACCAAAAAAGTATTTGCTTCATTAGATTTATTTGCAGACTAAAAATAATTCAAGTGTTTTGAAAGGCTGTGTACCTCTCTGAAGGGAACAAATAATTATTGATGTGAATAAAGCTTACCAACATATTTTTTGTAGTCAAGACTCATCACATTGAAGGTGTGTCTGCAAATATTTTCTTATTATAGAATTTTGTATTCATCATTTGGACACTTGGCACATGTAGCCCCAACACAATATCATAATTATGTGGGTCATTTAAAATAGAAACATATAAGAAAATAACTCATATATTAAAAGGAAACACTAAGGAAATGTACTAACAGAAACCACTGCACAATTGATTCAGTACTATTTCTTGTTCTATTTTCCTTGCATATTTAAATCTTTGATTATTGTCATTAAAATAGATTTTTAATGAACTAATTTAAGGGAACAAAGGTTTCCTGGTGTGAAATAAAAGCTCAAGTGCTCAGAGAGGCCCAAAAGCAATGTATATAATTTCTTAAGATCAGTTCCTATGAGAGCAGCTCACATTATTGGGCACAAACACTTTCATGTGAAGAAAAAAGAATTTACACATAAAGGAATTGATTATATGGAGATGTAAGAGATATAAATCTTAAAAGCTGTCTCTTGCTATCCATAATCATATGATCACATCATATAGAAAATAAATGGTTGAATATTAGATAAATATAGAACTTGACCTTTAAAATGAATAAGATTTGCTTCATACCATGCTTTTGTAACAGCAGAGTAACGTATCATTTCTAATTTAAAATAATTCTAGAAGAAGGAAGAAAAAGAGAAAATGGAAAATAGAAGTGAAATAAAGTATTCATAATTCCTCCCTTTTAAAGAATGCCCCTTGTGCATGAGCAGTTACAGCTTTAAGACAAAACCTTGTGCACCAGACCTTGGAAATTTTCAAAATGCAAGGTCCAGATAGAAGACACTGGAGGAGGAGCAGGAAGACAAGGAGTAAAAGGAAGACAGTAGCTGAGGTCAGAATCCAGTGCAGATACCATGCAAAGATAGTTTAATATAGCAGAAAGAGCTTTCAACTGCTTTCTAATTCTTGTGCTTCCATTATTATCATAAAGATCCAAAATTAGAGTTAACCCAGAGAAACCTGTCACTCAGATTTGGCAAGATTCTGGGACCACCACTCATTTATTCATTTGTACAAACATTGATAATCTGTGTGCCAGGGTTTGAAATTTATCATTCTGTACATTCAGATGAATTGGTAATACCATATTTTACTCAAGTCATAGTGAATTAGACTAGAAACTTCTTATTTTTCATTGTTAGTTTTGAAAAAGATAGCAACTTTGAAATAATTCAGATAAAATTTAGTCTTTTATTTTTTGGACTGGGTATTGAACCCAAGGTGTCATAAGTGCCAGACAAATAAAGTATGTCCCAACGCTTTGATTCTTTTTTTTTTTTTTTTTTAATTTTGAGACACGGTTTCACTAAATTCCCCACGTGGGCCTTAAACTTGTAATCCTTCTGCCTCGGCCTCCCACATAGCTGGGTTACAGGTGTGTGCCAGGCAAGTTATAGTCTTGAAATGCATATGGCCTAACTTCTAAGCCTTCTTTCCATATGTATCTCCAGATTACATTAAACCTTGCTTAATGGATAGCAGAAGCATGAAAGTAGAACTACCTAAAATCATGCTATGTCTTGGAGTAAGATGACCACGATGGAAAGCCAGATGCCAGCAGGGGTTAACCCTGTAAAGTCTTATATTCCACACCTGTGCCTGAGTGGTAGCCTCCGTGGTAAGGACCTCTATCTCTGCTCCAGCTGGAGGGCCTGGTGCCTGCAGCCTTAAGGCTTCTGGGATAGGAACATACATTTTTTTCTTTAAAAAAACTCTACAGGTCAAGCAGTAGCAGGAATAGCAGGGAGGCAGCCTCAGCTAAACCAGGGCAATCTATTTTTGAGTTACAATCAAAGTATGTGCACATATGCTACAAGCCCAAGGTCTTTCCCCAGGTTAATGTTCTCTGTCTCATGACAAAGGTGCTAAAGTGACAGACCAGAGCAGGAAGAAAGGTGAATTCTAGCTTTGATGGATCAGATGCTGATTAGCTGATATGCCTCTTCTCAGTTCTCAAGCCAGCTGGACGTCCAGGTAAAAAGCCTAGGTTTGAACCTCGTGCTGTGATAGCTGCTTTCTCTGCACAAGTGTGCCTCTCTGTTACAGCTTTGCCTCTTTCCCCAGTGCTAGCAAATATTTAGTAAATTTCCAAATAAACTCAGTTTTTTTCCTTTTGCAATGGGAACCATATCAGGAAGGAAGAATTATGCAGACATGCAAAGGGCTCAAGTATACACTTCTAAATAAACACTATCATTCTCAGAATCACATTCCTTTTGAAAAAATACATTTATACATCTTGGTATATATATATATATATATATATATATATATATATATATATATATATATATATCATATTCTTTCTCATAAATTTCTTGTGCAAATTTAAACACAGCTCAAATCTGGTAAAAGGTGACTGACGCTGCCCACGCTCTCCTCTTTTGGGAAGCTAGGGCATAGGGTGGGTCAAGGGTTGGGATACAAAGCAAAAGGCATCATCAGTATGGAATACAGCAGTAAAAGCCATGAAAGCTAAGCAAACAGAAGGGGACAAATTCCATTCTTCTGATTTCTGAATTGAAAAAATACTGTCTAGTCACAGTCATGAGGACTGAAATGTATCATGTATACATGGTGCCTAACACAGCCTAACATATGGTGCCTGATACCTCATATGTGTTCGAGAAAGGTTGTAAACTTTTATTCTTTACCTGTGACTTCTAAGTTCAGAGATGGGCCCATCTTCTGAATTGCTATACCTTTCTCCTATCCCATATATCTATGTCCTACCTTATATTACAATAATTGCTTCTTCAGGACAAGGACTCTCTCTGGTGCATGTGGATACATCCAAAAGACCTAACCTAGTACCCAGCATTTCTTTTGGAATGAGTAAGACATTCTCAAATGACTGGAGGAGACTGTATACATTTTAAAATAAAGCTAGTTTTATCAGCCAGTTTTAGATAATAGACTGCAAAGCCAAATCTATCAAGAGTGGAGGAATTCAGTTAAGGAAATTCTTTTGCAACCAGCTTTAGCTTCTGCTTTTGCACCCAGCAGAGCAGCAGGGTGTGCAAAGGGGGCAGGTCAACGACTACTGCTTACATCCCTAAGAAGCTATTCTGCTTGCTTCAGGCTAAGGCTCCTTATTGGAGAAATGAATTCCTGTCCAGCAGCTGAAAGGAGGAGGCACTTGAATAATCCAGTACTCCCAGGAGCCTAGGGAGGAAGTGAGGAGTCTTTTAAAGGGCCTATGAAAAAAGGCAGGTATATGTCTATGACAAATTTTCATAAATACTGTGACTTTGTTTTATGTTAAAGGATTACAAAATTGGAAGGTGTCACAGGAAAATTATGTACCTTGGAGGCAGTGTTCCTATGAAAAATACTCTACTTTCTATTTATTTAGGTCCAATACATAGACTGATTTAAATCACAAGCAAACTTTCAGCTAAAATCACCACTTTATGTTATAGAACCAACCACTTTATTTCGCACAGTAACACACTGAGACATGGAGATATATATATTCCTGCAAAATAAAAACTTAATGATGTATACAGAAATTTGTCTAAAGACATTGAAATGGCACTTATTTAAAAAATTCTATAGCACAGATTTTAAACAATCGAGACTGCATTTGAAAGGCATTAGGAACTGAAGCTACTTTTGAATGCATGAGTAGGAATCCCCTAAAACCAATTTGGCAGAAACATCATTCAAATAAAGGAGCATATCGAATAATTCCAGGTTTTGTGCTGTGCTTGGTGCAGTGCTGGCCGTATGACAAGTGTTAAATAAAATAATAGCAACATGTGACATGGAGAGCCTGATTCTCCCATTCCTACTGAGAAACCCACATACCAGATGGGAACTCACACCCCTAATCAAATACAGAGCCCGCGTGGGCCGGGGGCTGGCAGCAGCTCTGAGTCAGGCCGGCTGCTTTTCTGCAGCCCTCATAGGGAGGAGCTGCTCGACTTCCCCAGTTCTTAGGACCAGGCAGGTGCTTGTGAGAGCTTGCAGTGCCCACAGATGATTCCAGACAATCCATGATTGATGCCCACTCCTTGCAACTCTGTGAAAAATGCATTTAACACTTCTCTTGGCCACCAGAAGAAGCAACTTTCTAGTAAGCTCTGCAAACAAACTGTGACACCTTAGCTGGAACACTTACAGTGGGTTGCTTATCAGACAATTGAAAATATGAATTCTTTTTTTTTTTAAATCTCCCTCGAGAACATTATACTGAGTGAAATAAGCTAATCACAAAAGGGCAGATCCTGAGGGGTCCCACTCAGATGAGGTTTCTGGAAGAGTCAAATTCTGTAGAAACAGAAAGTAGAATGGTGATTGCCATGGACTAGAGAAAAGGAGAACAGGAGCTACTGTTTAATATGTGTGGAGTTTCACTTTGCAAGATGGGAAGAATTTTGGGGATGGGGATTATGGTGATAGCAACACAACAATGTAAGTGGATTTAAGGCCCCTGACTACACAATTAAAAGTGGTTAAGATGGTCCAGGCATGGTGGCACACATGTATAAGCCCAGTGCTTGGGAAGCTGAGACAGAGGGATCACTGAGGCTAGCTTGGGCTACACAGTGAGTTCAATCTTGAACTACATAATGAGACCTGACTCAAAAAAAAAGGGGGGGGGAACCAGCAAAAATCGATTAAGACGGTAAATTTTGTGTGATGTGTATTCCAAAACAATTTTTAAAATATCTGAGTAAATAATATATACAGAAAAATCCAACAAGCATTGATTGCTTCTGGGATCAGTGAAGACCAGAGAGATGGTCCCGCTATCACAAAATGAGAGACCCATTAGGCAGCATTTTCAAAGCTGTCTTCCTTAACCTCTCAGTTGTTGGTTCACCTAGAAATGAGCTGCTCCAGGGCAAGGTGAGGTTGTCCTCATCCTTTTGTCCTTGGGGCTTTGCAGAGGCCCTGGAATCATGAGCTGCACAGCCTCCCTGTGATTCTGTTAGTAAAACAATCTAAATGTTATATGGACCCTTCAGTTCTACCAAAAATCAATTAAAAAAAAAAACTAGAGTTTAAAAATCAGACTTCTAAAGCAATTGAATTGAGAGGAGAAACATATTTCTCTTTGAAATTGGAAGTTATATAAACACAACTTCAAAGAACACCGGCACATTCTTTCAAGCTGAATATGGTTCCTGAACTGAAACATCCAAATCTTTGGTGCTGCGACCTCAAGTTTCCCTGTGTCTGTAGCCTGGCAAATCAAACTTCACACTGGAGCAACCTCTGTATGTGTCTGTTATTGACACTGCACAAAAAGGCCAGATCAATAAGTACCTAAAAGAAAATGCCAGTTTGATCTAAAAACGAAGCTCATGTTTTCATGATCAAAGTACCTTCTCATACTTTTTTCAGTGATTATGTTCCTAAATAATGACACAGAAGGCTCACAAATATTCCGCACTTGAAATTCAAGGTGAGGATGCTTCTCTTGAAGACTCTTGAAGTCTTTACTATGCATTTCACATAGATATTACAGGATACCTTTGTGTGTTAGGGGCTTTGTCTTCCCAATAGTATTCTAAGTCCCCTCCTCATCAGCAATATCATATTTTATTAATAAATGTGGACCAGATCCTATGCTGGATACATTGTTCTTGTCAACTGTTAACCCTTTCTGGGTGAAATATGTTTATAATTCATAATTGATTGATTGAATGACTCCTAATTGATTAAAGAACTGTCCCTTTGATATGGGTTTTACTATAGTCCTATCATACTTTCCTCTTCATTGATGACCATGTCTGCATAGCTCACTTTACATCTTCTAAATACACATGATTGTGGGTGTTTTGTTTTGTTTTGCTCTGAGATAGGGTTTCGCTATATAAACTCACTATGTAGCCCACACTGGTCTCAAAACATGGTAATTCTTTTGCCTCAGCCTCCTGAGTGCTGGATTATAGGCATGTGCCACAATACCAACATTATTTGTATTTTTAACTTCAAAATAGGAACAGAAAAAGTGATTGCTGGTTGTCCTCTGGGTTAGTGATTCATGCAACCAATTGTCCATTCCCTGACAGCTCTCTCTTCAGCTGTTTTTCAGTTCAACAAATGAGCATAACCATGTCATTTAGAATCATAAACAGCATAGGAGAGGGAAAAGCAAGAAAATTCATAAATGGTTTTGGCCACTAGTGAGTATTTTCCAGACCAACTCTTTAGGCCAGCTCTAAACTCTATTGTGTTTTGTGGGAAAATGGGGTAGAATTTCCATTTTAGTATGTTAAAATTTATGAACTTTGAGACAAGGTCCAAATTTAAAGTATTCTAGAATCTTTGAAATGTTTTCTAGTAGGAATGTCAGAGATTATCACATTTAGTGATGCCACTCAAGGCACTTAAAAGAAAAAAAAAACCCTGATATAAAGGTCCTATCCTGAAGAGTCTGGTGAACTGGCCTAGTTTTTCTTTTTTTTTTTTTTTTTTTTTTTTTTTTTTTTTTTTTTTTTTTTTTTTTTTTCTTTTTTTAAAACAGTATTATTAAAAATTATTTAAAATAATTCTAATTAATAGCCAGAGCTGAGGGCCAGGGATTTAGCTCAGTGGCATAAGTGTCTGCTTGGCAAGCGTGAGGTCATGAGTTTGATCCCCAGTACCGCAAAAAAAAAAAAAAAAAAAAAAATAGCCAGAGCTGAGAGTCACTGATGTGGCTCAAACTCTTCCCTGGCCCCATTTACCAAGGAGGAAGAACAAATGATTTGCTGAAAGTTGCATGCAGATTGTGGAGGGATGCAAGCGGGATTTTCAAATCCTAAATCTAGGCCTCTGAACTTCTTGAACTTCCTTCTTCAGCAGTTTGCCACCTATGATGTTCTGCAGACAGTGCAGAAACATAAGTACTATCAAGTGGGTGATTTTCAATTAACCTGGAGTGATTTCAAGTTGAGATGAAATACAAACTGGATAGTTTTAGTTTACATTTTCAGATCTGGATTATGATGGATCTAAAAGATGAAAGAATTCTACATATTGCCAGGAATTTAGCAAAGGAAGACAAAGTATGCATGTACCCTGAAATATTATACAATCTTAAAAATTAAATAGACTAATAAGAGGCAAGAAGTTTAAAAGGTAAAAAAAATATAAGATGAGCAGCCACAATGAGTGCTGGGGTCAAACTGACTCTAAAGATGACTTCTCTCTGTCACGTAAGTCATTGAATAGAAATCTAAGAGAAAACACAAATGGCAAATAAATATGTGAAAAGACACTCAGTCTCACTAATATAAAAAATGGGAATAAAACTACCATTTGATTTACTGCATTAGCAAGAAGTAAAAAGAGTTGATCATCCAGGCTGATCAAAAATGTGAAGAGGGTAATTGAGTGCACATTTGGGAACAGTGTTGTTTCCAGACCAGAATCTGACCATCAGAGAAGATCCTGGGAGAGGAGGTCATTCCAAGAGGACGCCCTTTCTCCATCACCCCTGTTATGTCACCTGCCTTTGGGACTGTTGAGCAGCATATTTAGGTTCATCTAATATGGCCATGGGCACTTCCTGAATTAGCTCCTGAGAAGGTCAGCAACACGTGGGCTTCTCTCCCTGCCCTTCGCCTCTTGCCCCATCCAGAGCCCACTTCAGCAGCAGACATTGGGTCTACACAAGGCAATGCTCATCCATGCCACCCCACCAAACTCCTTGTCACCTTGCAAGTAAATTTCTGAATGGTGACCTTCACATCGGCTCAGTTGCTGGATATGTACAGTATCTTTCTGGATTTACTGACTGTGCATTGGTATCAGTATAGCTTTTCATTTTCCAATGTTATTTTGTCCACTCAACAACTCTATAAAGTAATTTATTTCTATCTGCATTTTACATATGAAAAAACTAACTTTCAGAAAGTTTAAATGGCTTGCTTATGCAACACCCTGCTTGTAGTCAACAGTAGGGGCCCTGATTTTTCTGGGCCCCTACTGTTGTAAATAAAAAAGAAGTTTGGAAAACATACTTTTCCATCACTTCCTCTTCTGGAAGACACTATATCTGAACAGATCCCAGCAGAAATGGCTAATGGGTGGGAAGCTAACTGGGTGGCTGACCCTGACCCTGGAGCCCAAGGTCCTGCTCCCTTCATCTCTGAGGTACTGCATCTTTCCCTGCCAGGGTCACTGTCAGCCTGTGTGTACACTGGTCCTTGAGTCACCTCTGCTATACATGCAGTGGAGAATGAGCCCTCTGCTCTCAGTTCTACCACCTGATGTGATCTGGTAGCTCTGCCAAAGCTGGCACCCAGATCCCTGCCATGCCCTCTCTAGTGCTCTAACTTTGGGGTCTTTTGCTGCTTCTGGGAAGACTGACAGAATCTCAGCAAGTTCACTCTAATTTACCCTCTTAAATCTAAGCCTTTAGGGCTTCTCTTTATCAGATCCTTCCCTGTCCCACAGAGAAGAGCCTTCTTTCTCCTATGACACAATGCAGGCTGCCCCTGTCCCATAAACCTTCCCAGAAAGACAAAACAGTGCTCCATGGAGATGGGTGATACAAGCACAGCAGGTACACTTGACTAACAGCACTTAACCCACTCATTCACTCATTAGAGCTTTAGGAGACTCTTCATGAACATACATGAATATTGAAAAATATAAAGACTGATACTCCTGTCACCAGGAGGCCCCACCTGGACCCACCAGTAACTTGCTTCTGTTAGTTCTGCTTATTTGCAGGTGTTACTTGTATATGGCAATCAAGGCTGAATGCTCAGCATTTGGGAGGCTGAAGTAGGAGGATCACTATGAGTTTGAGGTCAGCCTGGGCTATAAAGTGAGTTCAAGCCCAGCCTGAACTGCAAACTGAACCCTGTCTCAAAAAGACAAAATAAATACATAAATAAATACATACATACATAAATAAATTAAGCAAGCTGGGTGCCCATTTCCACTTGCTCATAGGTGCCAATGCCAGTCCCTTAGAGATGATAGCTTGTACTTCTTCTTGACAATTTAGTTCCACTAAAAAATTCCAGATTCCAGCCTTGATCAAGAAGAAGGTACCTCTAGAGGATGATCTCTCTTTTTTCCATTTTTTGGTCACTGAGTAAACATTTCTTGCTTATCTTAAAACTGGTTAATTATGAGCAATGTTGAGTAGGAAAAACTACTGCAAATTTGGTAACACTCTCTGTTCCCAACTTTGAAAAAAGAATCAAATTGTTTAGTATAATGAAAAATTGCCTCAAGAAATCTAACCAAGAAACTCAAAACTTCAAAATTTCATTCTCAGATATTTCTGGCCAAATGGAATGATCCACCCTAAGACATATTTACAACATTGCTTGTTTCTATATTATAGTAGACTCATTGGCAACTGACAGAAATGGACTCAGACTCACATAAATTGGTATAGGAGTTTAAAGTCTCCTGAACTCAACTATGGAAACTCAACCTGTCTTGTGGGTTTCTGGAACTACAGCTCTCATTTTGGAATTCTGCTTATTGTTCTCTTCTCCATTCCTGTCTGCTAGTTTCGTTCTGTCTGCATCAGAGGTGCCAATGAGGAGTTAGAAGCACCAAGGCCAACCATAAACAACAGCAGCCCAGACTCACAGTCCCTCTATTCCATCACCCACAAAGACAAAACCTCTCCGCAGCAGTACAAAGATCTTGAGAAAGACTCAGCTGGATCATGTGACCATCCCTGATACCCACAATGGGTTGTGTTACTGTAAGAAAGGGGTACCAGGCAGCAAATGAAAAACAGACATTGCAATCTAAATAACTAGCATTTGTAAAATGCTTGCTTATTTCATTTTTATGATCAGCTTTTTTAACAGTCCGAAACAGATTTCCACAGACAGAATTATAACTGAAAAATTGTGGCTACGGGAAGTTAAGTGTTCAGTTAATCATATTTTTCCTTTAGCACACATATCACAATATTAGTGGTACCTTTTTGTATGGTCATTTTATTATTGTCAGTTTGACTGAAATGCAAATTCCATTATGTACCACAAGAACAAGTACTGTTATCTACCACAATTTTCTCAGTATCTAGAACACCGCTAGCACAGAGCTGGCATGTAACACACCTTGTAAGTGACTGACTTTGATGCTAAGTTCAATGTAAGTCAGTACTAGATGATTCTAAAGATACTTAAAAGAATTGTAAGAAACACTGCATGAAAGAAAAAGGAAATGGGATGAATGTCTAGAATTATAAGATCCAGCTGGCTTCATCATTCATGGCCTTTCAAGGAATATAGAGAGCAGAGATATAATTTCAGAGAAATGTCTGATGAGCTAAACAATAAAAAACTTAAGATGGTCATAAAAGAAAAAGGTTCAAAGTTCTAGCTACCGGGAAAACAAAAGTTTGCAGAAGAATTGACATTTGTATCACATGAAAGACATAATTAAGCTTAAGAAATGTAACCACTCAGCACTGTATTTGTTTGACCCAATTTTAGAATGAAAATGTCATCAGACCGACATCCAGTTCTCTTAAGTGGCCTGTGTTTAGCGGAACAGCGTCCTGATGAAAAATCATACTGCTTAAGCACTTTACTGGGTTATGCTAAAATTACAGTCTTTCACAGACTCTCAGTTGCACAGCTTCTTGCAGTAGGTACCCTTTTTAATACCTGAGTCCCTGTTAATTAAGCTCCGCAGCTTCTCTAATGAGGACTTCACAGGTGCCTGAGCAGGCCACTGAGATGGTAGGACAGCTCACAGGAGATGTGGGTGGAAAGGGGGCATCCCTACTGCAGTGTGAGTTCTTAGTTTGTGAAGAGAAACAGGTCTGGGGAGAAGGTGTCATCTAGAAGAGGCTGTGGCCTGCAGGCCTAACATGTGTTTGCCCAGTTGGAGGAGAGCAATCTACCTGGATGAAAGAGACTGAGACAGAAAAAAAACACTGTGGAAGAAAAAGACATGGTCTGGCATATAGATATTTCTTTTCCTTTTAAACTTTTTCTGGGCTAGGTAGAGAACTGTGGAGGAGGGAAACAGGGAAATTGAGACTGATGGGAGAATGGAAAGTAGTTCCCACACAGGGGAGGGAACTACTCAAGGGAACTAGCTCAGGAGGTTCCCTAAGTCTATAGGTGGGATCAGAGACAGGGTTTGCTGAGGTCTTTCTATGAATTTACCTTACCTTGAGCACCAAGTAAGAGGATGGGCCAGAGAGAACCTGGGTCTGCCCGGACATGTGTCCTTTTCCACCTTAATATACACCCCCTTTCCTTCCCACTAGGCAACCTGATCTATGTGGAGGACTTTTCAACACAAGGATGAACTGCTTCATGGTTCATTAATTCTATAAGCAGGAAAAAATAATGCAGTAAGGAAAAGTATGATGAATTTATCCACTATGACAGTTCTTGCCTTTAAAAAAAGAAAATACAGAGAAGCAATGCTGGGTCTGGGGGAAATACAAGAAGAAGCCAATTTGCTCTTCCCACAAGTAGGGCAAGCCATGCGGGGCCCAGGAAGAGACAAGCCAGTTTGCCTCTCCTATGAGCCAACCATGGCTGAGAATCAACACCACCACCACCCCTAACACCCTCATGTTGTTTCAGAGCACAGGTTGAGTTGATATCAACTGAGGTACAAACACAACTAAATGCCTGTATTGTTTGACTGACTTTGCAGGCCTAAGGCTGGTAGTCTGAGCATCTTACCTTTCAGCAGTGGGCCTGACACACGTCTACTGGGCAGCTCTGGATGGGCTCCTTACTGGTTTGTCCTATTCATTCGTCTGTGAAATGAAAAAGGGTATTTCAATTCTCCTCCATATTTAATTTTCTAAATTGAATATAAGCTTTTCTTTGTTTTTTGATATAACCTTTTCAATTAAAAATTATACTACTTGCTAACTGCATCTTCAGGCTATTTTTCTACTCTTTATAGAGGTATCTAGAAAAAATTCCCCATTTCAAGGTGGGAACATGGTAGCTGTGAGATTGCTGTCATGCTGAGCATCAATTCACCTGCATGTTATTTTGAAAGAAATTAGCACTTTCAGCTACTCTTTCAATGATTTACACTCTACTCACTCTTCCCCTGTGACTTTTATTCTTCCACAAGACATTTTAAAGCTGCTTCTTAAAGAACTTTCCTAAAAAGGACAAAATATTTTCCCCACAAAACTCTAACCTAGGATTCACGCACTATTTTGGAGAAGGCAATAACAAAAGAAATTTTATGCCACTCTGAGCAATGGCCCCAGCCCTTTTGCACACAATCACAGAGCATTCATATTCTAATGCATTTCATTTTCCTTCCAGCTGCCCAGTACCTCGGGGCCTAGTCCCTGAACTAATTCTCTTCCCAGCAAGCCTCTCCCTACAGGTTCTGCATGCACAGCACTATACATTTCCATTTACAATCCTGTGCCCACTGTACCATCTGTACCCATGGCAGGATAAAGTGCCAGTCCTTCATTCAATTCTCAGACTTTCCCCTGCTAGTCGGCAGGGGAGCAACCCTAGCCAGTGTCACCTCCTTATGCAGCCTGTCACCAACACAGAAAATGACCCACTGGAAATAGAGCCCAGACACTTCCCATGTGCTCATTTTTCTCACTTACTTGAAACATCTATTTCCTTCTCTTGCTCAACCAAATTTCAGTTATCTTTCTAAGCTCAGACTACATTGCCTTTCTCTGTACAACTTGCCTTGCATTCTGCAATTTGAATGGGGCTACCCCATCTCTGTATAGTCCACGGCCTCTGTACAGTCCATTCTTTTGATACGGCAAAAGAAATGACTGAATGAGACATTGCCTAATGGGGGCAGAACTTGCTTAGCAGAGTTGAGTCCACTTTCAGTCAGCTTGGGGCTTCCCATCTGATTAAAACATGGTCAGGTAAGACAAGGTGGGCCACATGGCTGGTCTTCGACAGCACAGGATAAGGAGGTACAGATAAACTTCCTGTGAAATGGAGAAACAGAAGGAAGCTAGGGCCACAGGGTTGGTGTCCACAGCAGGACTCAGGTGTACCCCAGGAGGCAGTGGTGGATGGCTGAAACATTCTATACCAGCTGTGGTCTTCTAGGTCCTTCTACCTCCTATTACCCCTACCCTCCAAAAAATCCTCTCCTAGTAATTAGAAGGAATTTGGTAGATGCCTGATTCTTTAATGCCACAGAGACAGGGTTACCTTGGTTTTCTCTCCAGGGCCCAACACAACTCATCCATAACTGTCATTGCAGTGGCCCAAAGTAAACTTCTGAACTGAAAGTGAGTGTCTGGCAGAGGCTAGGTACCCACAGTGGAAGATGACTTACCTGTGATTGTAAAAATGGTAATGTAATAGCTAATATAACACTGTTCATATATTCTTACATTTAATGTTCACAACACTGCTGTAACACTGTTACTTTAAATATATAACAGAGAAAGTCTACTGTCATAGTTTGTCTGCTTTGCTCCAAGTTAGACAACTAGTGAGAGTCAGTTTAGCCCCACAACTACTCTTTTCATTTTGTTTTGTTTCAATTGAGGGCAAGAGGCTTGGCTAAAGCTTTTCGACTCTTGAGTCCAGACAGAAACTCACATGTTTGTGGAAGACAGTCTTTCTTACTTCCTGATTTTTTTCTCTTATGGCATCCTCTAGGATCTGAGGACTTCTCATTACCTGAACTATGAAAATGGCACATGTTTAATTATTCATTTCCCATTGCCTTTAATGAGGGGATTAACTGCTGAGTGAAACAAAAAGAAGTAGTCTGACCTTCAGGCTGTCAGGGAGTGATAATTACCTAAAACCTCGAATCAGTTTAAATGGACAAATGAAAGGGTTTTAATGATCTGGATGCAAATGAGTCATCAGGGTCCATAACTGAAGTCACATAATGAAGCAATAACAATGATAAAATAAACAGGTACTAAAAATACATTTTCTTAATTAGGTGCACAGGTGCTCTTTAGGAGTTTTCCAAGCTCCTTCAACTTTACCTGATACCAGAGGGTTTTGAGTCTGGATGGAGAAAAGACATGGGGCTGTGGCTTGCAGGGAGGGCAGGGCAGAGGAGGCTGGTAAATCGCTAGCCAATTTGATCTCAGATGAGGAAGCACATTGGAAGGTAAAGGTTAACTTGAAGTTCTCTTCATCACAGCCTCAAGACCAACTGGTTGGTTTTTCATTACTCAGTTGACTGGTTTGACCGAAAGTTATTATGGGAATGATTCATAGAGCCATTTTGCTGCATAGCATATAAACATAGTGTAATGTAGACCACTATTAAATGCTTATAGATAGCTGCAGTTTACTACTTTGTGCAATTTATGCTTTCACTGTGCTTCTGGCAGATCAGGTGGGAGCCATGTTCCAGGCTCTGGTGCAGGGCCCATCTTTCCCATCGCATTTAATAAGCACAGTGTGATAGGTGTCATGCAGAAAACAGAATGGCATCCTCCTTGCCCCATTCTTTCCCAGGATAGCACATTTTTCAAAAGCCCATGAAGTCTTGAAAGTTTGTACGCATAGATACTGCGTGACATATAAATATATGTCTGCTCAAAATATGGCAAAATGAGTCACTATTAATAACTCATAGTCATGGAAATTCAGACAGTCCAATTCCTTGCCAAAAGTTCAGAATGTTTGTTCAGGGCTTAGATTTTTTTAAAACTCGGTTCTTGGTTTGCTTCAGCACATTTCCTATTTAGATACTCCACTGAGTACGTCAAACTTTATCTATGACCTTACTAGGGCATACTAGGGCCCCAGAACAGAGGACCTTTAATGCTACTGGGCCTTTTAAAATTATGCTTGCCTAACAAGCATTTTCCATTTTTCTCTACCATAGCAACCACCCTCTGTACCATAAATGCAGAAATTGCTAGAGAAAAAGTGAGAAGACTCTCTGAGATACATACATTGATAATAATATTGTATTATTAAGTACTTCTTGAACATTTATGACTTCTAGATATAACACTTCAGTATGTCATTGCTAAGCCTCACATCAGCCCTACAAAGTACATGTTACTCTCACTTCACAAATCAGAGCAACTGACCCAAGCTGATGACAAATGACTTTCAGCGCTAGAATTCAAATCCAATGCTCTTTAGTTTAAGCCATAGCAAGCTGCTGGTGGTCAATTATTTCTGATTAAAATGGCAGTTTTACAATTTAATCTAATACTGTAAACTTCCATGAAAGGAAATTTAGAATCTCCTCCTGAAAGAACAGAATATTCCTTATAGACTTGGAGCATGTTGATTGGAAAATTGTGTAAAACAGTATGGAAGGAGGAAGGTGAAGGGAATGGTAAAGCCATCTATTATCTTCATGCCAATTCTTACTGTTATCACAAACAAGACATGATGCAAAACTGCATCTATTATCTTCATGCCAATTCTTACTGTTATCACAAACAAGACATGATGCAAAACTGCACCAAAATCTGGCAAAGCATGTCAAAAATTCTTTAACCACTTAAGTGTTTACCCCAAGTGTCAATTGGGAGAATGTTTGTTTACATACTGACTATCCCAAGCATTGCTCAGGCAGGTGTCATTTCAACCAGTCAGCTGTTGTTTGCATGAGAAACACTTGTATTTCTGTTTATTGTTTTATATCAACTACTTTATGTATACTTTTTTATTTAGAATGTTATATTTGCCTATGATGTTTGTTTCTAGTGAAATATAATAATAAGTTCTGGTTATTTTCTTTTACTAATTTGTATTTATTTTATTGTGAAAAATAACCTATAATTTTGTAGTACAATGTATAAAAGCTTATTGTAAATACATCAGATATAATTTTTGTATCATTGAGTTTTTGCAGAACTCAATGATATTCTTTTACGATACAGAACAGGAATACTTGGGACCGTGAGACTTAATAGGAAGGAAGTGCCAAAAAATCTGGAAAACAAAAGACTGAAAAAGGCAGAAATGTTAGCATGTCAGAGAGGAAATGTCTGTGTTATGAAATATACAAAAACAATGTTGTCTTATTGTCAACTATTCATAGTACAGAAAAGATAGAACTTGAAAGAAGAAAGAAAACTAAAGAATTTCAGTAGTGGTGAGTGATTATAATAATTCTGAGTAGTGTTGATAGAGTTGACCAACATCTAATAAGCTATCCTGTAATCAAAAAACAAGAAAAATGTTATTATAAAATATTTATGCACTTTCTAGACCAAATAATATCCAAATCATTTGTTATTTATTCAAAACAAGGGAGTTCAAAATGTTATTTACAATTTAAATTAGGTCAAAAAACCAAATAATTGAAAAATATGAGATAATAAAACTCTACCCAGGACATTGATCACAAACATTTTCACCGTTACCTTTAGTGAGTAGAGATTTCTATTGCAATTATACCACCCTAGAAAAGAGGAAAGACCAACATGACAGTATGAAGAGTGTTGTTCAGAGAAAGACAATAATGTAGAAAGAACTGGGAAAGAGATTATATACTACTGTCTAGATTAAAACATTGCATTGTATATTGAATGTTTTAAGGTATATTGTACACTGAAAAACTGTTGAATTAACTTAATTGTCATTTTTATATTTTCTGTTATATTATAAAAATTAATGAAAAATATGCAATTTTTGGTTATTCTGTATTTAAATAATTGGATTGGTAAGTGGTCAATTTACTTACATTTTTCAATACATTCTATCTGAAAATTTCCATATGATTCATGCTTACCACATTTTTCCAAGCAATTTAAAAGTTTACGGTGCTAAGTATTTTGGTAGAAAATATCTTTTAATAAGCAAGTAATCTATAAATCTACAACAGGAACATATTGAAAGGGTGGTTTGGTAAAATCAATCTAGTTTCTTGGAGATTAAAGACTTAGAAACTAATCTAACCAAGAAAGTAAAAGGCCTCTATGATGAAAACTAAGAAAAAGAAAATCAAAGAGGACACCAGAAAATGGGAACATAGCTCCTGTTGTTGCATAGGTAGAACCAATATTGTCAAAATGGCCATACTATTAAAATATATAAATAAATTTAATGTAATCCCAAGCAAAATACCAACAGCATTCTTCAAAGAACTAAAAAAAAAAAAAAAAAAACAACTCCTAAAATGATACAGAACCAGAAAAGACCTAAAGAGCAAAAACAACTCTAGGCAACAAGAGCAAAGGAAGAGGCATTGCAATCCCGGATTTCAAGTTACACTACAAATTTACTTAAAGCAGCATGGTACTGACATTAAAAATAGACGTATGGATCAATGGAATAGCCTACAGGATGCAGAAACAACCCTGGGCACTTTCAGCTATCTGATCTTTGACAAAAAGGCCAAAAGCATGTGCCAATTTGAATACAAAACACCCAGTTAATTGGTTTAGCATAGATCTGGGAGAGTCTGGATGCAGATTTACTAATGAGGGAAGACCCATCCTGCACATAGGTGGACCAACCTACAGGCTTATAGCCTAGAATAAAAAGAGAAAGAAGGCAATTTTGCTTTTTTTTTGGGGGGGGAGTTCATCTTTGCCATCACCTTTGGACATTTCCAGGCTTCAGTGTAGACCCTTCAGATGGATACAGATTCATGCGGGACTGCTCAAGGCTTTCAACTTTTGATTGGTTCCTTTGGCTCTCCAGTGCATAGACAGCCTTTGTTCATTGTTCCCCTCTTGACTCTGCAGTCAGTCATTGTAAGCCTACCTTATAAATCTATAGATTATATCTATGTTTATATCTACACTGTATCTATATCTATTTTATATCTATTTCTATCTCTATCTCTATAGATGTTCCTCTGATGAACACTGACTGATACAGCTTCTTCAACAAATGGTGCTGGGAAAACTCACTATGCACATGAGAAAAGATTGAATCTAGACCTATATCTATCACATGTACCAAAATAAAGTCAAAATGAATCGAAGATCTAAATACTAAAACAAAAATATTTTACCTGAAAGACACAGGCACAGGTAAGAATTCTCTAAACAGAATGTTAGTTCCCCAAGATAACATCAAGAATCAATAAATAGGATTATATTAAATTGAAAAGCTTATGCACAGTAAAGGAAACAAGCAATAGAGTGAAAAAAAAATTGCAGAATGAGAAAGAAACTTTTTCCAGCTACCTCCTTGGGCAGAGGACTATTATCTAGAGTATATAAAGTACTAAGGAGTTACCTTCTACCCTATTTTTCCAGTTTACACTTGCCTCCCATATGCAAGGCTCCAGATTTTATACACTGGAAGACTATTCACTTTTCCAAACCAGTGTTCTAACAGGAATCTGAACCCACACAAGGTTAATTGCTAGCTTTATTCTATTACTTGGGAAGCAAGCAGAATATCTGAAAGACAGAAATATCTTAAACTTGAAGAATTTCTAATATCTCTTTAATAAATAGAATAAAAAAATGAAAACAAAGATACTGATTGATAGATGGATGATTCATCTGGTTCCTACATTCATAATGACTCACTCTGTAAAATTGGAATGTTTAAAAAATAAATCCTACTATTGTGTCAGAAAAGACAAGAACATAATATGGTAGAGAACCAAGCATAATGGAAACATCATTTTGTTTTATTTCTGTATATGACTTTTAAATGTTGTGAATATTACTCTTATCTTTGATGATATAGAAAAGAGAAAAAAAATAATAGTCTATCAGAGAAAACCCCAGTTCTTTATAAATGAAAATAATTTTCTAAAACCGTATTTGTGGATAATCTTAGCTATTATCCTCTCCTCATTTGGCTTTATTTTTAAATTTTTAAAAATTTTATTGTTTCCCTCACTGATCTTCAATCACTGTGAGTCAGAAGGCTTTTTTCCAGTGAGTTAACACTGCCCAGTGTAAGGAAAAGTCCAAAGGACATCTTCGTATGAGTTCTGACCCTTTCCCACATTCTCTTAGCTTCATAACAATTCCAGTGCCCCTGATTAATTGGTCTGGCTCCTGTTTACAGAAACATCATTCAAGACCAAGAGGCCCTCAGCTTCAGAATAGGGAACCTTGTATGCAAACACAAAACAGACCAGTGATCACAGACGAAGATAACCTGATCCTAGAACAGTTAGTTTCTAACTTCCTTTTGCTTTGCTACCCCTTATAAATTCCTTACTTTGTAAGAGAGCTGCTGTTCTGGCTCTTTGGAGCCAGTGACCCCACAAGTCTTTATTTCAGATAAAGCTTGCCCTTGCTATAAGTCTGTTTGTCTGTCTCCTTTATATTTATTACACCTAGGGGGCCTTTGGAGCCACTGGATTTAAACATTTAAACCTGCACTCATATGCAGACCTGTGTCGTACTGTCAGGGAATCAGTTTTATACATGGTGTCAGACAGATTTGGGTCTAAGAAGCTGTGGCCCAGGCTGGGAGTGCCTGGACAGAACAGGAGGTTGTGCTGCCTCCAGAAGCCCCTCTGTACCTCCCTTCCCTCCAATGCTGAGTGTTGACTCAGAGCCCTGTGCAAAGTAGGAAAGCACTCTCCCTCTGAGCTACACCCCCAGCCTTCTTTGATCACCACTTTATGAATGTGACTGGGTCAAGTCTAATTTCTTTTGGGAGGTGGGTGGGGAGCAAGCAAAAGCTGATAATGATTTGCTATCTTCCTTGTGTACTTAACAATTTTAGTAGAGTTCACGGAAGTTTGGCTGGATATATATATATATATATATATATATATATATATATATATATATAAAATGCTACAACACATAGACACTGTACAGCGTGCTAAGTAAATAGTGACAGTGGAGACATCATCCCTGTTTTCAAGTTATTTCCAAACTCTTCTTCTCTGATAGAAGAGTTTGTGCTGTGCGTGGTGTGTGGAGAGGGGAACAGAGAAGTAGCTCTTTTAGCGGAGTCTGTGGACAGCCACTGAGATCAGAGAAAGCACTGCTGTACTCCTGTACTCCTAAAATACAGCTCAGTTGATGCCAACAATGATTGTGTGGATGTCATTTCTTAGGGTCTCCTGTAGCCTTGTCACTGCTACGCTCTTCTAAAATGTTAGAGGAAAGGTAACAAACTAAGTATCAGATCTGTGAATGTTTATCAGATCCTTTCTCTATTGACAGAAGAGACAAGGGCTGAACCAAGGCCCTTGGTGCCCAGGAGAGGGGAAAGTACCATATTCAGAGATTGTTGGTTGCTAGGAACCAAATCTTACCCCGATAAACTGAAATAAAAAAGAGTTCACTATAAAGATAAAGCCAGTAGTTTTACAGATATTCACAAGCAGGAAACAAAGTCCAACTGGATGTTACAGCAACCAGTGCTGGGAAAGAGAAAGATTCGCAAGTCAGTAAGTCTCCATTCTCTGTTTCATTCTTCTTTTCTTTCACTATTGACTCTTTGTTCTTTTTGCCATTTAAAAGCATGTCTAATTTCTTCTCTCAGTAGACTTTGGGTTGCCTTGATTATTTATAATTTTGGTCTCAAGTAGCTTTGCTTGTGTGTGGCTTTGGCTTGGACCAATTCCAACCTCAGCCCTTACAATGGACTTCTGGCCTGCAGTCCACAACCACAGACTCACCTTCCTGTAAAATGACTCAAAATCATAAGCGAATCTCAGCACAGTGGCTCAGGCATGTAATCTCAGCCCTCTGGGAGGCTGAAACAGGAAGGTTATAATTTTGAGTTCAGCCTGGGCAACTTAGTGTCTTATTCAGACCCTGTCTTAAAATAAATAAATAAATAAATAAACAAACAAACAAATAAATAGGGCTGGGAATGTAGCTTAGCGTGAAGAGCCTGGGTTCACTCTCCAGTATCACAAAAAATGTCCACAAGTCTATTCCTGTTTTAATCGGAGTAGAACAAAGGGGACATCAGGTGGAGTTAGGGCTACTTAGGCCTGTCCTTTCCCATGAAGATTGAATGTCAGGAATTCTACATGGGGGCTGGGGAAGTGGCACAAACGTCACAAAGACTGTCAGGTACTATGCCAAACCAAATGTTTCCTTATCACAGTGAGGCATAGGGCAAGCCTTCCATGGAAAGGGCGGGACTACTGTGGCACAGAACCAAGTAGAATAATGTTTGGAGTATGGATAAGACATTTGGCACCTGGTTCTCCATCCTTTCTGTCCTACGAAAAATGATACACACACACAAACACAAACTGCATAGGCACTGCTGTGAAGGGGGTCTGGCTGCACTGAATTTACACAGCCGAGGATGGAGGCAGTTTTCATGTGTTTATTCAGTTAACTTCAGAAGCACTTACGCTGTACCTTGTTCCAGGAGAATCCTGTATCCTCCAAATGTCTATTTTATCATGTTTGTATTTGTTGGCTTCCATAGAACCAAAATTTAAATTTCATCACTAAGAATCTTTCAAAACACTCCTGGAATCTATTGTACCTAAAAATTTCTTAAGGAAAATATTAATAAATTTAGATACATAAACAACAAAAATTTCTGGCTCTGGAAACTAAATTCAGTCCAGTGCCTGGAAACAAAAGCCAAGCAGAAGGACTAAAATAAACATAATATTATCATTCTGGCCTTCCCTTCCCCATCTCTGTGTCGCTTTGATGTGAGGTTACAGGAAACTCAGTGTTTGCTCTAGCCAGATGTTTATGTGTGTTTTGATTCTTTAGAATCTAGTGATAAGGAGGAAAAAGGAAAGAGGAAAAGGAAAAAGGAAATCTAGTGAGGAAAAAGGAACAGGGTGATCATCTAAGAAGTTGGAACTGAGTTATGTGTTTTCAGGGAGGTATTCTCTATAGGCACATTCACCTTTACAGACATGGTTTTCTTAAGTATTTTTAGTTGACAAACATAGGGGATCAGAGGACTTCAAGTTGTAACTTTGCCAATAAAGGATGTGTACATGAAAATTCCTCACTTCCCATCATCCTCTGATTCTCTTTTTGTCTAATACATCAACTTATTAAAGTGATCAACTAAGTGACTGAATATTCATATTCCTTAAAAAGTGCAAAGTAGCATTCAGCAAGTGTTTGAATTTGACTGAGTAAATGTAGTATTTATTGAAGAATCAATACTATTCCTACTGAAGTTATTTTAAACAAACATACATATCTATTTTGGTAATTAACCACATCCCACCTCAAATATATTTTAAACAAACACAGTTAACTTACATGGTATCTGTGTTCCAAGTTTGTTTTCTAAAATACATAACAGAAGTTGATTAAAGTATTCATTAAAAAGCAAATACATCTCCAAAGCGGATAACATTAAACAAAGTAAGAAATGTCACACTGAATCCACCTTGACCTTGGACTTCTTAGCCTTTAGAATTATGAGAAATAAATTTCTATTGTTTACAAACTACATAGTTTATGCATTTTGTTATAGCGTCCCCAACAAACTAAGACATTCTATTATAAATCGAGGATATATTTTATAATCTCTAGTGCAAGTAATTATCAGAATGATGAAATAGTATACGACTTAGAAGTTTTATTTTATTTAAATATTTTTTTCTCAGTACCAGGAGTTGAACTTAAGACCTTGTACTTGCCAGGCAGGTGCTGTGCTGCTGAGCTATATCCTCAGCCCACTTGCAAATTTTAGAATAAAACCATTTAATAAAATCTGAGTGATCTAAAAGAAGCAAAAAGGACAAAAAGCATGAAACAAAAAAAAAATAAAAGAAAATGAAAAATAAGAGTTGCTGTAAACACAAGTTATTATACTGAATGTAATGAATTAAATATGAAGTAAAGAGCTAAGATTGTCAGATTAGATTAAGAAATCCAATCACATGCTTTAAATATGACAAATCAATGTTTAATGTAAAAAGAATGAGAAATATATCATGCAAACGCTAACCGAAAAGAACGCTTATGTATCTGTACTGCATAATATCAAGCAATGCAAAGTTTAAGTGGAATGATATTACAATCTTAAGTATCTATTCACCTAATAGCATAGCTTCAAAATAAATGAAAAGTTAACAGAATAAAACAAAAAATATACAAAACAACAAGCACAATGAGAGTCATTAACACTATCTCTTTCAATAATTGATAGTAAAGGTCAAAACTCAAATGTCAGTAAATATGAAAGAGATAAACACTGTGACATGATTAACATATCTGATCTAATTACTATGTGAGTAAAACTATACCTATTGGTGGCTAATTTATATTCGTTTATGTGTACAAAAAACATTTATTAAAATCCATATATTGTAACATAAAGTCTCAACAATTTCAAAATATTGAAATATTTCACAATAGCTTCACATCACCATAGACTTAATTTAAAGATCAGCAACAAAAAAGACAAAAAGCCCAATTGTTTAAAAATTAATTGATACATTATAAATAATCATGAGATTAATAATCTATAAATTCAAAAGTATTTAAAACTATATGCCAAGATATATATTTTAAAGCTATGAGTCAAAATTTAAATGGTGCTTGGAAGGAAATGTCTAGCACTAAACCCATATGTAGTATAAATGAAAAAAGGTTAAAAATACACTTATCAAATGTTGATCTGAAGAAACTAAAAAAAAAAAAACAACAATCAAAACTGTGGAAAAACAATGACAAAAACAAAAGCAGAAACCAAGGAAATAAAGAAAAAATGTATAACAGAAAAAAAATCAAGAGAGCTAAAAATTAGTTCTTTGAAAAGTTTGTCAAAATTGATAAACTTTAATGACTGATTTTAAAAAAAGAAAACATAAATTAGCAACAACAGCAATGAAAGTAAGGATATGGCTGTAGATCACACAAATATAAAAAAAAGACAAAAAACAGTGCTGAAAACTTCATGATGACTAATTTGACAATTTGGATAAAATGGACAATCCTAAACTACATGTCCAAAGGGAAAAACAATTCAGCCCACAATCAAAAATAAAATCTTTCCCTAAAAAAAATCCAGGCCTAGATAGCTTACCAATGAATTCTTCCAAACCTTTAAGGAAAAATGAATGCCTGCCTTCTATAAATCAAGAAGACAGATATAGTAGGAGAACTTCTTGGACTTTTAAACAGCATAAATTTAATTTTAAAACTCAGAAGAGTATTGTAAGAAAGAAAATTACAAATTCACCTTTCTAATGAGCACTACTAAAATATTTTTAAAAGAAATACTGGCAAGCCAAATTCACTGATAGAGCAAACTGAGGGCAGTTTAATCCAAGTATACAAAGATGATTTAAGAGTCAAAAATCATAAACACAGTTCACCACAATAACAGAGGAATAAAATTTTATGATTATCTCAAATAAACAAAAAGGCATTTGATAAGGTGAACATTCATTTGTGTTGAAAACATTTGGTGAACTAGGAATAAAACTAAATAAAGAATATTACAAAAATATACACAGCAAGGCTGGGTATGGTGGTGCATGCCTGTAATCTTGGCACTTGGAGGGTTGAGGTGGGAGGACTGCTATAAGTTCAAGGTCAGCCTGGCCTAAAAATTGAGTTCAAGGTCAGCCTGAACTGCATAATGAGATGCTGCCTCAAAAAAACAAACAAACAAACAAAATCTATCTATCTACCTACCTATCTATCTATCTATCTATCTATATACAGCAAACATCATTCTCAAAGGTAGAATACTGAAAAGTTTCTCCTGGACTTTGGAACTGCGTTTACAATAGTCACCATTACTACTTTTATACAACATTATATCGGAGATCTTAAGAAAAAGAAATGACAATCATAAAGATTGGAAAATTACCATTTCTAGACAATAAGATCATGCTCAGCCAAAATTTCTATAATTAGCTATATTTGTATACACTGATAGATAATAAGCAAACAAAAAATAAAATATATTTAAAATAGCATAAAAAACCAAACACCTAGAATAAATCCAATTAAAGATGTACAAGACTGAAAATTATAAAATAATTGGTATAACAACCAATTATTAAAGTGTTTTAACAACAGATCTAAATACATTGTTATGATTAGCAGACTCAATAATGTAAAACGTGTGCACTTTCAAACTAATAATACTTCCAAACAATCCGAATCAAAGTCTAACCTGGAAGTTAGTTGGTTTTCAGAAATTTATAAATCTTCCTACAATTCATATGGAAATGTAAAAGGATAGGAAGAACCAAGGCATTCTGGAAGGACAAATATGCAAGACTTGGGCTGGGGATTTAGCTCAGTGGCTTAAGTGCCTGCCTGGCAAGTGTGAGGTCATGAGTTCAATCCCCGGTACCAAAAAAAAAAAAAAAGTGAGAAAAAAATATGCAAGACTTATACTGTGAAATATCAGGAACTATTAAAAAGCTTTCATAAGTCAAATTGAGAGCACTGGTACGAGAATGGATATCTCCAATACAATAGAACATGAAGTCCAGAAGCAGATTTGCACATATGTGATCATAGCATTCATGAGAAAAACAGCCTGCAGTGCACTATGGAAAAAGGTTATCTTTTTAATAAATGGTGGTAGACTAAGTGAATATGTAAATGGGAAAACTATCTATTGCCTTCTACTTCACACTACACACAAAGGTCAATTCCTGATGATTGCAAAAATAAACTGAAAGGTAAAACAATAAAGCTTCAAAGTAAGCAACACTTACTTAAGCCAGAAATGTTTTAAAAATTAACCATAAAAGAAAAAAATGAGATAAACTTGGCTATATTAAAACCAAGACCACCTGTTCACTAAAAATGAGGTGGCAAACTATGAGTGGGAGACACATACACATCTATGATTTCAAAATCCTACAAAACCAGAATGCATAAAGAAGTCTTATAAGTAAATAAGAAAAAGATGGACAGCTCAACAGCAAAATGGACAGAGGGTTCACAAAAGAGGACATCTAAAGGCACATATAGCAAACTGCCTAAGTTCATTCACAACAAGGAAATGCAAACTAAAGCCACTATTGAAAAACACTACCCATAAAAATGGCTAAGATGGAAAAATAATAAGTGCTGGCAAGATTGTGTAAGAATAGGAATTTTTATATATCTCTAGTGAGAAAATAAACTGGCACAACCACTTTGGAAACCTGGCAGTTACCACTAGAAGTGAATGTGCGTACAACCTGTGATTCAGCAAATGCATCCGTATACAAATATCCAGTAAAAATGTGTACATGTCTTCACTGAGAGACATACTGTAATGTTCACAACAACAGTGCCTGTCTGATAGATAAAAGTTGAAAAATCCCAAATGTCCATCAAAAACAAAATGGTTACATAAACTGTAATACTGCTATACAAGGACAACTGTAACTATATATAAAACTGAATGAAACTCTTAAAGTTGAGCAACAGAATTCAGACACAAGAATGTACATTCCCTTTATATAAAATGTAAACCCAGAACGAATCCATGGTGTTAGAAGCCAGGTAATTGATTACCACTGGGAGGCTAGTGACTTGAAGGGAGCATAGGGGACTTTTAGAGCGCTTCTTGATTTAGGTGAAAGTTTTGAGTGCCTGTTGCTTTCGTTTTGCTAATCCTTGCCAATGAAGGCTAGGTGATTCTTGTCTTATGACTATTATTTGCTGGAATATTTTTCATCACAATAGTTGGACATAAGTCTATTTCTACTTATGTAATTTTTCAGTTTACTTTCAATATACCTACCTGTAATTATATTTTATTAAGTTTCTGCAAAATGCCTGCTTCTCATGACTTATTTCTGGGGAATGGCTTTTCTCTCTGGGAAGCACTTCAGCTTTCTGATAATGTCTTTCTAATAGAGTTCCATGCTACTTGTACGATTGCCTCTCTATAATCACCATTCTACCTTACTGATGGTGTTGCTCTGCCTTCCATACTGTTATTGTTCTGACCTAAGAGAAAGAGAGGTTTTTTTTCACTGGAGCTGGATCGAGATTACAGCGAACCTCGTATGTGTCAAGATTTCCATACTAACTGCTTTGTGCCTTGTGCCCAGGGATAACCGTGCCATATGTACTGAATCTGAATGCATGTTCCCATTGGCAGAGAGTTCTCTTTTGTCAGTGGATTCATCATGCTATCATAACTCAACAGCACTAAACATGTCTAATCTTCTTTATTATTTAATACTCTCTGAATACACTGGTATCTGTAAATTCAGTTTTTGAAGGCTTTCTTTCAGGCAGAGAATTTGGTTACGTTGCTATCAAGTTAAGATCCATCTGACTCCTGCTTTAACAGGTAGGTTTGAGGGGTTTATATTTTGAATAACTCTTCTTGTATAAAATTAGCTCCTGGACACCAAAAATGTCAAGTTCTGGGCTTGCCACTAGGGGCTTTGTTGATGTCACTGAGGTTGCCCCACCTGCAGAGCCCAAAATCCAGCTTTCCACAGGCCCACCCTGGAACAAATAAGCAAACATTTATACTCATTGAGTTAACACTCCTAAAAGGGAGAGCCAAGAAACCAGGATTCTCAGTGCCTTCCCAAAAAAGGAAATTTAGAGACGGGGAATTTAGATGTCCAATCGTTTTAATAAATATAACTGAGTGAATGGAAATTTTTACTTTGAGATAAATGTGGATTCCTACCATGAAAAGCATGTTTTCCATCACCCTGCTGTTTCCATAAAGCAGGGAACATCAGTGAGCATGCTCATCCTCCAACGTGCTCAGACTTGTACCTGACCTCTTCTACACAGTAGCTGCCTAGGAAACCTACATTGGTTTCCTATCACGTATTTTTATCACAAAGTATGAGGCAAGCAGCAGCATGTCAAAATTGCTCTCTGGAGGGAGTGGTTATCTTTCTTTCTTCTTTATTTTGCTTTTTCCTATAGTTTAAAAATTCTAATGTATGTATCAAGGCTGTCCATTTTCATTTCTAAATAAGGTCTCCATTAAAGATGTTCACCCACAACATGTCATCAAGTCCCCAGGGACTCTGAAATGCCTGGTCATGCAGAACCACAGACCCACTCCAGTCTTCAGCAGTTGAGAGAGAGTACGAGTCAAATAAGAAGAACCTGCCATACTCTAGTACAGAAGGGCTGGGGAGATCCACATAATTAGTATAAACATATTATGGTAGACACCTCTCAGGCTCTGTTTATTTGTATATGAACCTAGCCATTAGGCTAAACACACATTTAGTAGACATTTGTGCTATATCAGATCACATCCAAGGCAGAAGGTAATACTCTTTTACAGCTTTATAGTTCCCAAAGCACCCTTCATACGTCTCATCTCAACCAGTCTTGTGAAACCAAACAGTGCATAGATTGGTACTGTGTTTCTATTTTGCAAATAAGGAAGCTGAGAATCTGAAAGACTGACTTAATATCATAGAGTTACAAAATGAAAGATCTGGTACCAAAATCAAACGATATGGTGGCCCTGAAGCAAGGCCAGCAGATCGCTGTAGCTGCTGGTTTCAAACAGGAGCCTAAAGAGAATTCTTTCTGTGGTCTGTTGACCATTTCAGAGCTTTGGAAATGGAATGTTCAATTTATCAGAAAGAAATAGCAGGTGAGTATGGCAGACTTTAGGGGGCCTGCAGGGGACAGACCCTGGTGCCTCGGGACCTGCACCATGCGGTTGACTCGGGAGAACAAGGAGCTCTTCCCCTCTCTGAGGGGTGGCTGAGAGTGTGGCAGACTTTTGGCGGCCTGAAGGAGAGAGACCCTGGTGCATCGGGACCTGCACAGTGCAGTTGACTTAGGGTGCCGGGAGAACAAGGAACTCCTCCCCTCTCTGGGGGGGCGGCTGAGAGTGTAGCCAACTTTCGGCAGCCCAAAGGAGAGACCCTAGCACGTCAGGACCTACACAGTGCAGTTGACTCGGGGTGCTGGGAGAACAAGGAGCTCCTCCCCTCTCTGGGGGCAGCTGAGAGTGTGGCAGACTTTCAGTGGCCTGAAGGAGAGAGACCCTGGCACATGGGGACCTGCACCATGCAGTTGACTTGGGGTGCCGGGAGAACAAGGAACTCTTCCCATCTCTGGGGGGCGACTGTGATCCTGCCTGCATGTGGGCTGAGAATCAGACATCTCATGTTGTCCTGTCCCCCATCCTGTGTCCCCCCTTTTTCTCCCCCCTGCCTAGCAAGTGGGAGCCAGTGAACTATGCATCTTGTGAAAAGATTGGCTATGTTATTTCGTAAGAGCTCTCCATAGGCAAAGATAAGGACAACCATTTGGAAGAAAACAATAGACAATATGACAGATAGTGAAGATCTCTGGTTGTCTAGCTTTGAAATTTATGCTTTCTTATGTCCCATTCTGTTCTGTTTTGTTGTGTTTAATTTTATGCCCTTTTAAAATAAAATAAAATAAAAATTTTTAAAAAATCAAACGATATGATTCTTCATTCAGTGCCTATTTTGCCGTCTCACATTTTTTTTTTTAACCATACTGCCATCTGGCATTTAATTGGAGGGTGCTTTGGACATTTGGTGAATTCTGACAGAGAGAGATACTACTTTCCTTGCTTGCATTCATTCTTTATTGCTAATGCCTCGAAGAAGATGAATCATAAAGTTCATGCTATCATTGCTTAATTTTAAGAGATAATTTTCATCTCTGAGTATTTAATAGTTTCCCCACATTATGTTTTTATTTGCATACAGTTAACTTCGTTGAATCAGATACTAGGCCAACAAAATGAGTAAGAGTTACAATTCTGCATATTTGGAGTTTTTGAATGGCCAAAGTACATATATTCTGTTGCAAATATTTTGACTTTGGTTGCATCCAATTTGGAACTGAATTCTAAATGGTCTTATATCCTATATTTGTTTCTAATCATACTACAAATTCCTAGAGGAAAGCAACCATATTACAGCTCTGGGAATGTGGCCAAGACTAACAGTATTTGCTGAATGGAATTTAAATTATGGCTGACCCTGCTACTCCCTAAATAGGAAGCATCAGAGCTAATGATTAAGCATGAGACTAGAGCAAGACAAACCATGTTGAGAGATTTGGGTCCACCTACATCATGGGCAAATTACATCATCAGCTTAGCCCATAGTCCTCATTAAAAAAATCAGGATGTTAATGGCCATCTCTTAGGGTTCTTGTAAAAATTAAATGAGAAGCTTGGCATACAGTGTAAATGCACCAAGTGCTATCAAGACCACTTGCAATTATCAAGACTACTTTCTACTGGAGTGATCTCTCCAGAAGTCCTTCTGTCTTCTTTTATATTAATGCAATACTTCTTTTCACTTTCATAATCAGAAAGGTCACAGTTCCGGAGCAAATCCACCACAAAAGACCTGTGTTTGCTAAAAATAATTGATCATATATTTGCAATAGTGCTAGCTGCATGGCAGAGAGAGTTTATTCTTTTCCCTCTCAATTTTATCTCATTTTACTTTGTGCTAATGTTGGTTAATGAATAATAGTTGTATCAAATTAGATCTTGCTTTGAATAATCAGATTCATCTTGACAAAGCTATGATAAATTAATTATAGCTATAGGAAATCAAATTTTTTAAAAGACATAAAACAGGACTCCAAATGCTTCATATAATTCTCTAAACTTGGTTTGTTAAATATTGTCTGTATTTATCAGAGAGGTAAAATTCACCCCAGTTTTGAGGTATAAGATACTGCATAAAAATTCAATCAGACGACCTCCTCAGGATAATAATAAAGAAAATGAAAATTAGAGCACTAGCCATTGATTACTAGAATCTAAAGAACCAACAATAACACTAGATATACAGTTTCAAAACACTACATTTTTAAAAGCTAATTCACATCTGTGTATTTTATTCCAAAAGCTAAGAATTCTAAAGAATTAATGAAAAAGGCCTGCTAGTGCTTCCATTGCACAATTATGACCACCCTTTTTCAAATTTCTCAGCTTTCTCATTTCAATGGATTTATTCTTTGAGCTGAATTATCATTTACCAATGAGATTATGAATGGTATTCTCTGATTCTTTGTATTTTCCTGTATCTTGCAGTTTTCTGTTATAAACACATGGGTAATTTTCAAATTAGGAAAAAAGATGTTTATTCTTTTTCTTTTTCTTAATAATTTGAAAGCAAGTGGCAATGTCAAGTAGGGGAGCATGCCACCTTCCAAAAAATGGCTTAAGAATATATGAGGGAGAGGGGGAACAGTGGTACAACGGATAACTTTCTTCTGATCTGACTACAGATCAGAAGAAAATCCCTGGGGAGAGGACTTGGAGCTGCTGGGGGTGGATCTCAACCAAGGATATTTACTTCATTATTTATTAGCTAATATCATTCATTAGGCAATTATAGTTATATAGTATATAATTATTATATAACACTATTATACAGAATATTATATGCTATTGTGTATTATATAGTACATGATATATTAGATTGTTATTGTTTCTATTATTATTATTATTAAGAATGTGCCTGGGCAGAGGATTCCTAACTGTTGAGGGTGAATTTCACCCAAGGACAGAATCCCAAATCTGGGAATGTGGACTACTAGTCAGTAAGAAGTGTAAGTCTTTTATGTGTCTCATTGTTGTCAGGTTTGTGTGGCTATTATGCTACACATGCATCACTGTAATTCTCAGACTAAAAAATGGTGCCTGACACAGAATAAGTTCTTAGTAAAATAAAATAAAATAAAATAAAATAAAATAAAATAAAATAAAATAAAATAAAATAAAACAACCATACTTCCAAGACAGGATGGCAACTGGCATTCAAAACAGGAGATACCTCACTTTCTGCTGGACAAGGTAGAAAAGGGTTGGTAGCTGACTGTTAAGTATGAATCACAATGAAGCAGAAGCATTGTGCTCATTACTTTAGTCAATTAGAAAATTTCACTGTACCTATTCTTATCATGAAAGTATTGTAGAATAATACACAGCATTTTAAAAAGCACTATGATGATAGAGGAATACACATTTGCAGTGATCTATGCATACTACAGAATTCATGTACATGGATTTAGGCATGCTTTTGTTCTACAAAATTTGAGATCCTATCTTTTTGAAATATCACCAGATCTTTCCCGTCTACATTATTTGGAATAGCAATTTATCATGACTTCATATGGATGTATACCAATTTATTTACCCATACCCCTGCTGTACACTAGAATGTGCTCGTTTTCTACTATAAATGATACTCCAATGAACATGTGATACCCAGTTACAACTGAATATGTAATGCATTAAAGAGACCACTCAACTTTAGAGCCCTTGCCCTGAGTTGTTCCTGAAGAACCAATGGGACTGGCATTATTTACAACAGGAAGAAGAGGAGTAGCCCAGAAGCTGATTGACCAAGATGCAGAGACTAAACCAGACTAGCTCTCAGTGGTGAGGACCTGTTGTCAATAATCTATGCCTTGGGTAACAGAGGGTGTACTGTCATCAAAAATCAAGTTAATATTCTGAAGTTGAAAGCCATTTTAGAAATTATCAATTCCCATATCCTCAACTCCTGGTGATTACGAGTAAGCTGAAGGATTTCTGCTCAAGATTAGGTCTTAGATTGCTTTACTTCATGACATGGAAGATTTCCATAATCATAGAGTTATGTTACACATTTGTAATGGGAGACTGGATAAATCAACTATAGAGGGATTTCAATGGGATGATTCCATTCCATAACTCATAAACTGAACAACTCATCCAAACTTTGAAATCATTAAGTGGAAGAAGCCACACACACATTGAATCCATGATTCCATTTATGTGCATGTCCAGAACTAGCAAATCCTTAGAGATAGGAGGTTGATACCTGTCAACAGCTCAGAGGAAAGAGAGTGGGAATGACTACTTAATAGGTATAGGGCTTCTTTTTGAGGTGATGAAAATAATCTGAGTTTAGATAGAGGTGACAGTTGTACAATATTAAGTATACTAAAAAGCACTAAATTTTAAAATGGTGAATTTTATGTTATGTGAATTTTATATCAATGAAATTAAAGGGAAAATGCCATATATGGCCCATGTTAATAAAGATGAGAGATCAATAGGATGAGTAAGTGGGGACTGCTTAAAGAGTTCCTCCACTGTGGGCTCCCCCCACCCCTTGTCATTTCCAGCCACGTAAAGGGAGCTCCCAGAGAAATAAGCCACAAGATGACATATTTCCTGGAATTCAGAGGGTATAGGGGCTGAAGCCTGAGTATCCGCTAAAATGTCTCCATATAGTAAGGGAAATGGGGGTAGAAGATCTGGTTCCGTAACAAAAGCTTGGGCAATTTACAAAAAACAACTGGATCAGAGCAAGAACAGCCTGCCACAGGAGCTGTGCACTTTCAGAGCTGGTGCAAAACCAGTTGTTTACTGTGGGCCAAGGCTTAAATTCCACTGTGAGAACCCCACTAACAGGGATGTCTACCACATGTGAGGAGATGTCTACAGAAAGCCTTTGTGTGCAGAGCTGGGGACCTCAGTGAGTACCATCTCCAAGAACATCCAGGATGCTCCAGGCTAAAAACAAAGTACCAATACCTACTGGTGCTCAAATTACACTGGATTTCAAGACACCTTCTAGTATTCAATAGGATAAAGAATGTGAAAGTCATAGGATATAAAGTGCTATTACAGTGTTAATTATTAGTGAAAATGCCTCACAATCACTCAACTATTACTCTTATAATTGCTTGTCTTGTATCTCTAATGGTCTTTGCACATAGTTTGAGAAACTCTACAGGGCTACAAGAACTCTTAGGATTTCATCTATTCAAATCACTGCCTCCAGGCAAGAATCACTTCTAAACTCAGAAAGACATTCACTTTACTGCACCTGTTTCAGCATAGCAGACTCAAATCATGTCAAGTGTCAATGCACTCTCCACTGTCCATCACAGTCATATTGAATGGTCAAACACACCAGCAGGTTATGCCATGTGGAAGAGGCCAGAGGAATATCTGTCCTCTTAAACTCCTGACCATTTGTCTTGGTACACATTCCAGGTTGGAACCCTGGAAGAAACATCTCTATTCCATTTAATCTAAATCCTTCAAATGGAACCTCCAGATCATTCCAGCCCATTCCATTTTCAAATAACTCAAAGCACAGTTGTTTACCATCTGGTTTATAGGATTACAGCATGCTGCAAGGTTGCAGTGAACAGTAAATGATATAATGCATGTACAACACACAGCTCAGGGTCTGGCACATAATAATAGCCCAATATACATTTAACATCACCATCCCTGTATGTATTAACACTCTCCTAGTCACAAGTGACATAAGCACTCTATTTAAGCAAAATTTTAATGAAAGAGAAGCAAAAAAAAATGGGGGTAAAGGAAAAGTAGAATGTGCAATACATTTCAGCCTCTGGCTCTAAGACCCATGTGATCTTTATAATATGGCTGCTCTTTCTCCCTCTCCCTTTCTGGCTTTTGGACAAGGTCTATTAAGTATAAAGGGCAGAAAGACAACCAGGATATTAGGTGGGGTAAGGGTAAACCATAACCTTCTTTGGGGCAGCATATTTTAAACACCTAGAAGAGGTTCTTCCTAAATCATTTCATTCATCAAATATTTATTGAATGCCAACCATCAATCAGGGTTCTGGGAACTGAGACTAGAGTAGCAATCAAGATAGATAAAACCACTGCCCTCATAGGATATACTTCTAGTGGAAAGAAGGTGCCATTCACAAGTATGCTTTGAGTCCTCCAAACGTTCATGTGCTGAAAGGCTGGGTCTCAGTATGGAGGTGTGCAGTTAAGGTAATTAGTTCACGGAGGAATCACCCTCAGAAGGGACTAATAGCGTTATCCAGGGATCCCAGTTACTAAAGAGAGCTGCTATAAAAGGAATGAGCCTCGCCCCTCAAGCCCCCTGGCTTCCTGTCTCACTCTGTGGTCTCTTCCTGCCATGATGACATCAACCATGCAGTGAGCAGTCTAGGGGCTCCTCATACCCTGGATAGATGAGGGCAGATCTTGGACTTTCAGCCTCCAAAACTATGAACTCAACAAACCTTTTTCTTTAGACAAGTACTCATCTTCAGCTATTCTGTTATAACAACAGAAAATGGGCTAATACAAAGGGGATCAGTTAGAAGATGAAGATACTTAAAGGGATACCAGAAACATTAAAACGTCCTCAATGAAATTATGTCACTAATAAGATCAAATTAGCTTTCTCTTCTCCAAGTTAGTAAACCCACATCTCTTACATATCTTTTCTTGGCTAAAGTGAGAAATGCCATCAGGTCGTCAAATGGTTAACTACGCCAACTGTGGATTTTTAAATTTTTTTTTATTTTAAAGAGAAGAAAACAAAACAAAACAGAGCAAAGCAAATCAGAACAGAACAATGCAAGCAAAACAGGACTTTAAAACAAGACAATAGGGTATCAACAGTGGCTATCATAATATCTTTTATTTTCTTCAAAATAGTTGACCATAGCTTCACACAAAATAATATCAAACATAACAAAATAGTATAAAACCAATCAAGAGAATGAAAGCATTACAGGACCTCAAAACCTGGTAACGGGGCCAGGGATTTAGCTCAGCAGCATAAGCGCCTGCCTAGCAAGCACAGGTCATGAGTTCAGTCCCCCCAGTACCAAAACAAAACAAAACAAACAACAAAAACTCCAGATAATGTGTGATGGTATGAACAGCTATTCTGAAGAAAACGAGACATTATGGTAGCCATTGCTGATTTACTATTATCTTATTTTGAAGTCCTATCATGCTTTTATTCTTTTGTTTTAATTGGTTCTATTCTGTTGTGTTTTATTTGATTTTATTATGGGTGACAGTATAGACTTTTTTTAAGAAAATGAGATATTATATTCATCATTGTTCATTTCTTGTTAATCTGGTTTTGAAGTACCTGTGGACTTTGAGCATGATAATGCTTCTATTATGTGCCTGCAACTATAGTAACATAAACTTCTGTTTCCATTTTTTAGTCACTCATTCTTTTTTAGAATATTTTACATTAAATAAAGGGTTTTCTTTTGTCTTCATGAGTTTCTTCAGATAGGATGTTGTTTAATACAACACTGAAAAAACCTGGTTATTTATTAGTCATCTAAACAGTATTTTTCTGGGTAATTTTAACTGTATTTCTGTGTTAACCAGTCTAACCAGTTAATCAGTAAAAATGAAGGCCTGAAGACCAAGCTTTTGGAGAACTCCAGGAAGTGTGACCTAGCAGGAGAAACATCTCAAGCTGTTTCTTCCCTGGAAGAGAAGAATGTTGGATGAAACATTTCACCCTTCATTTTCATAATTAAAAACTGTTTATCACACTGAACTTAATGTGAACCAAGTTGCCTTACCTGGAAGCATCTTGTCGAACCAGTGCTATTCAGTGTGTATTCCACGAACAAGCTAAATTAACAATGCACACAATTTCATTTAAATCTGGACCTGGTCTAACAGACCTTATACTACCACAACAATCCATTCACTCATGGACAATTTTCACCAAGTTCAAAATTGCTCAAGTGTGTATGTGGGGCGGCGCAGAGTGGGGTAATGGGTTGTCACCCTTTTTATTTTTTAAGTACTATTGTAAGCTATGTGCCCTGTTCTACCTCGTTTCTCAATTTATGCTGCTTTTCTTTTGGTTTCCTAACCCTTTGGCTGTAGTTAGAATCTTTTGTTACCACTGTAATTTATTTCTTTTAATCCGGATATAAGGGCCAAATGGGTCATTTGGCTCAGCTAAATCCCATCGATAAATCTTGGAATTAAATAAAAATCGAGAAACTCATCAGTTTCATGCCTTCTACCTCATTTTGGACGGCCTCCTTCAGGATGCACTTTCCTTTGCTTGCTGGACCAAAGTCTCTGGAGTCTGGCAGCTGCCTGGCCTCTGAGGAAGAGACAAAGTCCCTCTGAGTGGACAGCCCTACAGGATCAGTGCTTGCCCAGTGAGAGGTGCTACGACGTTTGCTAAACGAAAACAGAACAGTCTGGCGCAGAAATTCTTTCAAAAGGTTAATGCCCTTATCTTTGCTTTCTGGCCTGCAGGTCAGTACCAAGCCTGCCTTCCTGCGCTCCAGTTCAGAAACTGGGCACTGTCCTGACTCAGAGAAGAGACAGAACTTCCCGGGGAGGTGAGCGTCGTCCGGCTCTCAGTTCTTTCGCCCACACAGAGACCCGGGTCGCACAGAGGAAACGCGCGTGTATCCCCCTCCCCCAAACGTGGGCCGAGACCAAGGCTGCTTCTATTTGTTCTGTAAATCTTTAAAGCCAACTGCGTTTAGCGCCAAAAAAACCCTCTGTGATCCTCGCCCCAAAACAAAGCGCAAAGACGTCCGGGAACTGTGAGGACTAGGCGGGTAGAGCTGCCACCTGCGCGGCTGGGCCAAAGGGTCCTCAAGGGTGCGACCCCATCCCTTAGCGACCAGGAGTCGCTCCTGGAACCTTCCCGACCCCGCTACCACCCTGGCTGGGGCTGGACAAACGGACGCGTTTGGCTGGAGAGTGGGTAGGCGCGTCCTCACCCTGAGTAGCGCCGCCGGCCCTCGGGTGTGGACCCTCGCCGCTAGGCCGCTCCGTGGGTCGGGCGGGAGCGGAGGGAGAGGGCGGGGCGGGGCGGGGCGGGGCCAGAGGGCGCCGGCCGCCTCTCCGATTGGCTGCGCCACCCCCTTCGGCCGCGCGCCCCCGGCCGAGCGCCAGGCGGCTCAGGCCCGCAGCTTCGGCGCAGGTTCCCGCAGGAGGGAGGACGCGCAGGGGCGGGACCGGCCTTCCCGGCCCGCACCCGAGCGCGCGGGAATAAAGCCTGGGTAGCAGGAGGGGAGTCCCGGGCCCTGCAGCCTCTCGGGTGCGGAGAGGCGGGGCGGGCCCGACCCTCTGCCCGCGCCTCAGCGCCTCGTCCTCAGCCCCGGGAACGGAGCGCCCCTTACTCGGGCCTTGGCGGTACCTGCAGCCGAGCAATGACAGGAGCCCGAGAGAACCGAGTGGAACTGCGGCGAGGACTACTGCGCCCGGGCTGGCTGCTGTCGCCGCGGCTGCTTGAAAGTCCCTAAAGTTGGGAGTCAGCGAGAGGCTGCCGCCCGCCGGGAGCAAGAGGGAAAGAACTCAGAAGGTGTAAAAGTGACCACTGCCAGACGGACGGACGCGCAGACCTTCGGAAAACATCGCCGTAGGCAGCCCATCCGCGGAGCACTTGAGGCTTCGCTGGTTTGTGAGTTATCTTCTGGATTTGTGTCTTGCTTAGTATTTCCCTTTAATTGTTTATAGGATGCATTTGTGTGTTTTTCGTCCCTATTTTTAAAACTCCCTATTGGAGGGAGTTTTAAAAAACGCAAGATACACCCTTTTATAACATTAAGTTTCTGATGGTGAGATGATTGTATTGAGAGAATGAGCTCGCAAAAGGAGGAGTAACCTAGTAAGGGGGGGGTGCATTTATCAGTAAAAGGCAATAATAGGGCTCTACAGTGTGAGCTGAACCCATTTCAAAAGTTACTGGAAAGAAAGTACTGAGTGACCCTTAAGGATTAGCTAGTTGGTGCTTAACTTACGCTTTTCCCCTCCTTTTAAATATTAATTGTTTACCAGATTGAGTGGTCGGAGGCCGAGCTGGTGAAAAGGCTCCTGGAAGAGACTCAGAGGCAACCATAATGTCTTTACTGCTGCACGCATTGCCCACCCTGCCAGGAGTCGTCAGACCGGGTTGCAGAGAGCTGCTGTGTTTGTTGGTGATCATCGCGACTGTGAGCCCTGGCGCCTCCAGTGTGTGCCCCACTGCTTGCATTTGTGCCACTGATATCGTCAGCTGCACCAACAAAAACCTGTCTAAGGTGCCGGGGAATCTTTTCAGACTGATTAAGAGACTGGATCTGAGCTATAACAGAATTGGCCTTCTGGATTCTGAGTGGATTCCGGTATCTTTTGTCAAGCTGAACACTCTTATTATTCGTCATAACAATATTACCAGCATCTCTGCCGGCAGTTTTTCCACAACTCCAAATCTGAAGTGTCTTGACTTATCATCCAATAAACTGAAGACAGTGAAAAGTGCTGTGTTCCAAGAACTGAAGGACCTGGAAGTGCTCCTGCTTTACAACAACCACCTTTCCTATCTGGATCCTTCAGCGTTTGGAGGGCTGTCCCAGCTGCAGAAACTCTACTTAAGTGGAAACTTTCTCACGCAGTTTCCTATGGATTTGTATGTTGGAAGGTTCAAGCTAGCAGAACTGATGTTCTTAGATGTTTCTTATAATCGTATCCCCTCCATACCAATGCACCATATAAATTTAGTGCCAGGAAAACAACTGAGAGGCATCTACCTACATGGAAACCCATTTATTTGTGACTGTTCCCTGTACTCATTACTGATCTTTTGGTATCGGAGGCACTTTAGTTCTGTGATGGATTTTAAGAACGATTACACCTGTCGCCTGTGGTCTGGCTCCAGGCAGTCCAGTAAGCTGCTTCTGCTTCAAGATAGCTTTATGAATTGTTCTGACAGCATTGTCAATGGTTCCTTCCGTGCACTTGGCTTAATTCATGAGGCTCAGGTAGGGGAAAGACTGATTGTTCATTGTGACAGCAAGACTGGTGATGGAAACACAGATTTCGTCTGGGTTGGTCCAGATAACAGACTGCTGGAGCCAGAAAAAGACATGGAAAACTTTCATGTGTTTTACAATGGAAGTCTGGTGATAGAAAGTCCTCGTTTTGAGGATGCTGGAGTATATTCTTGTATTGCAATGAATAGGCAACGCCTGTTAAATGAAACTGTGGATGTCACAATAAATGTGAGCAATTTCACTGTAAACAGATCCCATGCTCATGAGGCATTTAACACAGCTTTTACTACTCTTGCTGCCTGTGTGGCCAGTATTGTTTTGGTACTTTTGTACCTCTATCTGACTCCATGTCCCTGCAAGTGTAAAACTAAGAGACAGAAGAATATGCTAAACCAAAGCAATGCCCATTCATCCATTCTCAGCCCTGGCCCTGCTAGTGATGCCTCCACTGATGAAAGGAAGGCAGGTGCAGGTAAAAGGGTGGTGTTTTTGGAGCCCCTGAAGGATACTGCAGCAGGGCAGAATGGAAAAGTGAGGCTCTTTGCCAGTGAGACAGTTATAGCTGAAGGCATCTTAAAGTCCACAAGGGTGAAATCTGACTCGGATTCAGTCAATTCAGTGTTCTCAGACACACCTTTTGTGGCATCCACCTAATTGTGTGCCTGTATTTGTATGATATCATAATTTAATCTTTCCATATTTAATTGTGTGGTCTGCAAAGTAAATAGCAGGGCAGAAATTGTGTCGTTTTGTTTGTTGAGATAAAACCAAAATGACCTCTTAAAAAAGTTGATAGGAAATTGAGTAAAGCACATTGGTTCCTCTGTGTGCCAGAAAAAGATGGAGCTGTTTTCCGAAGTCTAAGTTCTAGATGATAGTATCTTAATCTTTAGCATTATTGATAACCTTAAAGCTGGTCCAAAAGTGATATATGACTGACATTTTTACTTTTATTCAGGACTCATAAAAGAAGAAAATGAACTCCATGTATTAATAGTCTTTAAAAATATATTTTGCTAACTTATGAGGACCAAAGTGGAATTAGTTTTAAAGCAAAAGATTAGTATCCCACTTCATTATATGAAAGATGTACAAGGAAGAATCAAGCAACAATTATAAAGCATAAAATTAGATTTGGGAATTATTCAGGCAAAGTTATTTCAGATGCGAGTGAACTAACTGCACTGATTAGATTTGCTGGATAATGTTACATCCTCTATAGGGTTCAGTAAATAATACAAGGCTCTTTTGACTTTTGACTTTCTGACTTTCATTTGACTTTTTTCCTTTCTGTACATTTTCTCCATTCTGTATCCTATAGAAAAGATCTCTTTGGAAAATTTAAAGTCATCATTGTTGACAAGAATATGTGTCAATACCAAAATGTCTGAGTAATTTAAAGCTTTTATTCTAGCAGACTATTATTTGTTCATATCATTTGTTCATATGCTTCTGTGTATGTAAATCTTAAATTATGTGAGCTACTAAATAGACCCTACTGTATTGTGCTTTGGACATTTAAATTAATGTAAATATATGTATTCCATGACTTGCTGTTTTGTTTTATCTGGCTGTTTCAGCATGTAAATCTAACATGTTTTATGTGATCAGATTGTGCTATTTTGTGTTAAGTACCACCTATAGCAAATATCTCTCCAAAATTCATTTGGTTACAATGGAGAGTTATCTGGTAGAGGGAGAAAAAAGCTTCAGTGTGTTCTGTACCAATATATACTTTCTATATCACTTTTCACTCTGATATTATGCATTTCAACCAGATTAGGAAATACTTAAATCCCAATTTTGCAATAAGTGAGAGCCGAGGAACCTTAATAGTCTTTTCTCTGTCATAGACTGATACAGGTTTCCTTACCTGTAAAATGAGGGTTTCAGACCAGATGGTTTTTAAGATTCTTCCTCATACTGTCATTGATGATTTCCTGGTGCCTTTAGCCCCCTCGCAGATTCCCAGAGGCTTTCTGAAAAGGTACTATATACTGATGGAAAACAGATTTGGAATTGACACAAACACTGTTACAGGGATGATCCCACTCTTCAAGTCCAATTCCTTCTTCTCAGGTATGAAGGGGACCCAAAGATGGCCGTGGGTTGTCTAAGGTGGAGCGATAAATACGTCACAGGCATAAAAAGAAAGAGCCCAGGTATAGCATTCTCCCTGTAAAGATAAGGGGCTGAAAGAATGGTTACCTTAAATAGGGAAGGGTATGGAGGAGGAACAAAGAAATTAGATCAAAGAGTGATCAACAAAAGGCAAAAGAGAATCAAGAATTGATTTTGGGGCTGAGATTTTTAAAGACATTGGTGTGTGTAGCAGTGATACATAGTACAGAGAAGTAGATGATGTAGCAGGTGAGTCACTGTTATTGGCAATGGTCATTTTCTGGAAAGTGTAATAATAATAATGGACACATGATGAGAGCTCCCTAAATGTCATGCCAGTCTTTCCATGGAGACTCTGGTCAGCAAAGACATTAGGGAGAAAGTGAGCAGAAGGTCTTTAAGGCATACACAGACTGCTCCGTAGCACTGAAAATTTCTGACTTGGAGATGGTAAAAATTGCTGTCCCTGCCTCTTTAATTACTGACCTCGCCCTTTAAACAAGATCCACTAGAACCAGATTTTCCAAGCAAGCATTTTAAGTCTACTTGCTGGTAAGAAGTCTGTGATATATATGAGCTTGGAATTCACCATCTTTTTTTCTTTCGCATTTAGAGAAAACTGACTAAAAAGGTGCTGAGATTTGCTTAGGATCACACAGTTAAAACCACAACTACTGCATCTGTCCTGGCAATGAGCAGGGAGGGCTACCTGCTGGTTGAGTGTGATAAAGCTGGTGCCCCCACCAAGCAAACTGTAGAGAAGATCTCAGTCTTTCTGGATGAGATCTCTAAAGTCCTCACAGCCTTAACTCTAGGAAATCGGTGCTTGACAGAGAAACATGGACAGTGCCAGGAGAAGGTGGTTGTAGAGTTCCATCACAGTGGTCCTAATACTAGTTAAAAGATAGGATGGGCTGAGATAGAAGCCAAGATACTTACATCAAAATCAAAAGAAAATAGAAAAAAATCCTAAATGCTGAAACCAAAGCTGTGTTTTGAGCAAACACAGGGAGGTGTGGTAATTAAAAATCATAGGACTGAATGTTATAGTGTGAAATTCTAAGTTGTTAGGTGTATCAATTTTTTAGTAGGAGCCTGACTTCATGTATTTTATATAATGAAATTAATTTGTGCTTTATAAATTTGTCTCTCTCAAAGTTTTTTTATATGATTGTCTTTTGAGTAATAACGTGGATTTACATAATTTGGTTGTTCTTTTAAACCATTTGGTGTTTTTCATTCCATGATGGTAAGACGTGGAGACTCATTGGAGAAATTAAGCAACACAGGAGTGAAATTTTCCTGCGCTTAGAGTATTATTCCACTGTAATGACACTGGAACCACTATTTTTTATTATTTATGCTAATATGTAGTTCATTATAAGTTGTATTTTTAATATGCTTTTATGATTTATAACCTGAATGACTGGCCTAAAAGATTTTCTTACGTATACTCAACTTCTGCATTAATTTTCACTGTTGGCCTAGACAGATTTCCGTATATTCATTTTTAGCTTTGTTTCGATTATTTGGAAACAAAACTGATTTTTATTCTTGTAAATAAATATTTTTCCTAAAATACTAATCTGAGAGGGGTATAGGTAGAATTTATGGAGGTAGAAGTGTAAGAACAAGAAGACACTCTAAATTCTGAAAGACAATTGATTATGCATCATCCTAAGCACTGTTAAAAAGGATACAACCTAAACATCCTCCAACATCACTATGTTTTCCTTTGCCATCTCTGCTGCTTGCTAACTGCTCCCCTCCAGTGTCGCTGGGTTTTCCAGGTGATCTAGCAGTTGATCCCAAACCAGGTTTCTCAATAGACTTTCCAGTAAAATGTTATCACCAAGGGTTTGCAGCAGCTACTGTACTTCACACTCTTAACAGATATCTGACCCAGGAAGTTGGGGTAGATCTTGCCCTTTGTATTTTTTAAAAACTTTACCATGTAATTCTGATTCTACCAATTTTGACGAAACACATCCTGCAATGGGACCGTTGCAAATTTTTGTGTTTGTGTCTGTATTGAAATACATACTTATTACTGACTAATAATTATGGTTTTTTACTAATAATTATTAATAAAAGAAGAATCTTATATCCCTTAAAAATTCTAAGATATTAAAAAGAAAAAACACAAAAACGAGTGTTGTTTTCTGACACTAAACCTAAAGTAAACTGTTGGCTGTAATTTATGGTTTATATTTTTCTAAGTTACAAAATCTGAAGTTACTTTGAGATGACTAAATCCATGATTGTTTCATTTTTTAAAGCTATTTTGAGTTTTCAAGCAGCTATACCAGATCAGTTTTGCAACCATGAGCTTTGAAGCCTTCACATTTGATTAGATCATAATAAAGATATATTCCAAGGACATTTTAGTTCAGATTTCATCTACAGAAATCCAAATTTGTTTTACCAGGACATTGGAATAATATTTTTTAAAGACAGCACTAAGATTCTTTCCATAATTCTTTCACTTTTTCCTGCCTAAAAGCCAGTCCCCAAACCCATATTACTTATTTAGTATGTGGAAAGATGGTGATTAATTTGTCCTTGTAAATATTATTAGATGTTAATAAAAAGAGCTTAAAACCTTATAATAACCTCCTGAAAATTTAGAGAACTGCTTAAGATGTCATTGTTGCTTATAGATAGATTCTAGGGGAGGTAGTCCTTTTATAGTAAGGACTGGAATATACAGAATATGGATAAATACTTTGTAAACTGTGAAATGTCCAAACAGTATGTATAACCACCTACTAAGTACCAGGCTTATTGTGATAAAAGTAATGTTTGGTTTCCTTCCTTATCACAGCACCTTGAAAGATGAGAACTATTACCCTGATACAGGTAGGAAAAGAATCTCAAACAGAAAAAAAATAATTTTCCCAGGTGATTTAACTAATAGGCTGTTTTTATCATGATAATCACTTCAAAAATATCTCTTCACAATACTCATAGAAGTATTTTGCCAACAGAGTGATTTTGTGAGGCATGAGTCAGAAGTAGACTTTCTGTAGATGTAACAATGTGAATCGATGCTGTAAGTCAGGGGGGAAGAAATGGAAGGTCAGGAGCTCCTAAGCTATAATAAATGATGTTGAAACCAATATATCACAAGGAATAAAACTAAAAACCCAAGACTTGGATTTGATGGATCAGGACTCCACTACTCTGTTGGCTCTTTTTAGCTTCCTTCCATGTCGCACATGAAATTATTCAATATGCAAAATAAGAATTTGCTTTTACAATTATAAATTGTGTAACAAAACATCAAAATGAATGATTCACTTCAATGTTTTTAAAAATAAAATTGATTCTAATGTATAAAATGATAAAAATACTAATAGAGATCTGAGAAGTTTTTTAAATTTCCAGAAAAATGGTAGAGACAAATTCAGACCTCCGGGGAAATTTTTCCAACCAATTTTAGAATTAGATTTCTCAAGATAATTCCAAAACTATTTCATCAGGTAACCTCAGTAGCTTACATGATTAAAAGATGATAGCAGATTATTAAATATGTTTTTAGAGAATGATGTAGTGTTCACTGGATCCTAGTGTCACAGACTCATAGGAGGAAGGGTCATTACTTCAGTGATGAATGGCCAGTAGTATCCAAGAACAGCTTATTTAGCATTTCTGGACGCTGTGGCTGCCATAAATGGCACACAGTATTATGCTGTTCTGGCAAAGGACATTACATTACAGAGAAAGTAATAAAATAAACCTAAAGCAATTAAGAGTCATTAAAGCAGTTGACCTGCCTGCTAGTAACTATAATGGTCCAAAAGAGGTGAAAAAGAAAGATAATTGTCAGAGACCTTGCCTTAACCAAAGGGCTAATGTGGCACAGAACAGGGTAATAGATAATTGTTTCAGAGATGCCTTGAAAGTTACCTTAGCTGGGATCCTTACTAACATAAGGAGTTTAGGGAGGTGATGCATGATAGTTAATTGTTCTCAAAATTTAATACCAACCATTCAATTTAAAAATCTACTGCTGTACATTATCATTTTGATTCAATCTACCGAAAGAGGCACCTTAAAATTTCACACTGGTCCTGTATTTATACTCACTTCCATCACAGTTAGTATCAAGCTGTTTAAATCTGTCTTATGAAAGAACAGTAATAGCAACAATTACATGTAAACCTTATCCAAAGGCTTTATATACTTTGTCTATGAAAACTTACTATTTTTATGTCTGTTTTACATATGGATGGATGAACTAGAGTTTTGATATGTTAGATGATTTGCCCAAAGAACGTGTAGTAAAGGAGTCAGGTTTTCTTCCTGCAGTGCTCTGGCTCTGTTTACGAGAGTCTTTGGCCTTTATTCAATGTTGGCTTTTATTCTTCTGCTTCTCTTTACACTCCCTAATTTTCCTGACTCAGTTCCTCAACTTCTAGAGAATATGTCTTCTATCTCTTTATCTAGTACCTAGTACATAGGAGGTGTTTGCACATCTTTGCATTTCAATTACATTCATTCATCTATTCTTTCATTCACTCAACAATGTTGAGTTCCTAATATGTGCTTAACCTTAAAGATCAACAGTGATCAGCTGCCCCTGACTTTCCAAGAAGAGGCAGAAATACAATTTTGTTTGAGGTAAGTGCCCCAGTGTAAAAATGTCTCAAGACAGGGAGGTAAAAGAAAGTTTCCCAGAGGAAATAATGCTTGCACACAGGCTTCAAAGAGGGCTCTTAAGTCTGGAATGGCCTGTGTACTTTCCACAACTAGACAAGCAGACATAATGGAAATCAAGACTGTGAATGTTTTCCAGGTCTGTGGGGATCCAACTAAAACAGCTATCAAAACCAGGGCACTGGCTTCTGCAGACCTGGGCTTCTAATGAGGCCCTTTGGTAGTCACTAGACCATTGGATGGGGTCCAATGTGAAGCTTCCTTGGTTCACATTCCTCTCTTTCTGCACTGCTATTATAGCTGCAATATATTCTGATTTCATAGCGCCATGAAGCCTCCCTTCCATAGGAGGAAATGCACAAAATTGGCTCATGTAAATGTTTACAGAATATTTTGCTAGGCTAAAATGAGTTAGAAATATTAGCTTCTCTTGTGTAACAGTGTAGGCTTAACACAATAATGATGAAATGATCCTACTTAATTCAGTTATCACTCTATAGACCAAGCAATGTCTTAAGGCTAATGTTTATCTAAGCCTCACTGTAATTAAATTTACATTGCTAGTCTAGATATTGACTTGATTAAGATGATTTTATAAGAATGAATGATTCAGGTGGGAAGAGACACAAATATGTGTTTTCCAGTGGGAAAGAAAAATACTTGCAGAATTAAATTCCAATATTCATTATGCATATTGAATGGTTGTATGCATTTTTGCCCTCATTCTACCTGGTTAAATACTTCTCCAAAACATTTGTACTTGAATGAATCTTGCTCAAAGTCTAGGCTTGTAGAGCTATTGCACACTTCAAAAAAACTCTATTATTTCAACTCTATTCCTTTTTCCAAAGAAAGTCTCTTGCCAGAGGGGCAAACACAATAAAATATATCTGATGTGAAAGCATAAAAGAAGTTGCTTATTTTTTATTTGTTCTCATTTTTTAATATTCATACTTAATTACAACCTTAGGGAAGCCTTCAGCTCTCAATCTGACCTACTTCAAATCAGTAGAGGAAAATAGCAAGTATCTCCCCTTGGCAACTATTTTCAGTAAATCTGACTTTTTCTCAAAGCCAAAAGGAAAGAAATGCTTAACCCTGGGCCAAGTTTGTCAGGAGCTGTTTGTGTTAATAAATCTTACTCATATAAGAATTGAATTGGAAAATCCTACCATTGATTGTTATACATAATTTATAATAAAGACCTTAATTAGCTATGATATGTAGTGATTTGAATGGCACATGTATTAATGCTTTTTTTCATGTTTGATTGGTCAACATTAAGCATTTTAAGAATTTGGCAGAATTTTTGAAAATGAAGTTATATACAGTCTCTTACAGGTATTGAACTTTTTGTAAAGAACTAGACCCAGGCATTTCTCTACAGGGATTTTCTATTAATAATGACAATTCAGTGTTTGTATTTTATCTAGAAATGCCTTCTGGTTCGTCTCATGGTTTTTCTCATCTTGGTCAAATGCTTAACTCTTTCTGAGTGTCATTCTTGGTATCATTCTTGACTACTTTCTTTCTTACGTCCTATACCCAATCTGTTAGGGAAATTCCTTTGGTTCTACCTTCAAAATAGCATACATGGAATGTGACCTCTTCAGCCTTCTTCCACCCCATCATAGCCTGGCAGGTACCACTTTTGCCCCACTGGTTTCACTTTTGCCCTACTAGGATTCATCCTTAAAGACATGGCCATCACGGCTCTCCTGAATGGATGCCACCTCCTCTGTGCAGAACCTCATGACTCTGCCTTCACCCCTTGACTTTGCACTGGAGATCCCTATCAAGGTCTCAAAATCCTGCACCCCACCGTATAAGTTCTCATTCACTAGTTTAAAAGCTCACAGGGAATTCTAAAGTAAAGCTATAGTAAGAGTTCTTGCTAAGGTCTGTACGCTTTTACACCAACCATGCCCTGGCCTCCTTCTCTAGTCCTTTGCCTGCATTCACTCCGCTGTCGTCCAATGGCCTCTGTGTACACCACACAATCTGTGGTTCTCTTCCTTGTTCCCAAACTACTCTTCCCTGGCTTTTGCCCACTATGGCCTCCTTCAGGACTTTGCTCAGATGTTGTCCTCAGGAAACCTCTGGCTAGATTATTTAAAGCTGAATACCCTGCTCGCCCAAAGCTCACCACATACCTCAGCCTTGTGTCATCTTTCTCCATCCCTTTTGCTATTAGGTGACTTACGTGTAGTATATATTTTACTTACCATGTGTATTCCACAAAGGCAAGGATTTTTGTCTATTTTGTTTTATGTTGTTTCCCAGTGTTGAGAACAGAATATGGCTGTCATGGTTTATGTTGGTGGCCCCCAGGACTCATGTATTTGCATTGTACATTTGTGATTGGTTCATTGTCTAGTGCTTGGATTGGTGGTGTCAGTGCTACACCCTCCTAGGGGTGGAGCCAGGATGTGATGTAATGGCAGGAAGAAGGGGTGTCTCTCTCTCTTGCCGTCTGCTTGCTGTTTGCAGCCACCATGAACTGCGGCCCCACCATGCCACCCTGCCTTGGAGCCAGCTGAGTATGGACTGAAACCTCCAAAAATTGTAAGAAATAAACCTTTCCTTTCCCATCTTTGGGCATCAGGTATTTTGTCTCAGCAATGAATAAAAAGTAACTAAGACAGTGGCCCAGCAAATAATAGGCATTTATGGAATGAATGAATGGCAAAATAAATGACACAACAGAAGGAGCTTTAAGACTGCCCACTGTTCCACTTCTGAGGTGAGCAAGGCCACATCTTATGTATGACCTGGCCACCGCCTCCCTTGTGACATGTTTTCTGCTTTGTCCCATGGTTTGTGACATTCCACTTCACCTCTCAAAAAGAGCACATGGGGTGTTTTGCAGTATTCTGGGATGAATAAGCTGTCTAAACATATCTAAGTCCCCATTTAGCATGAATTTCCTACTTGTTTAAGGCTTTCCATTTGGTGTTTATGAGAAGATGTTGTGCTGAGTACAGGAGAGGCAGGAAGCACGATGTCTGTCTCCTCTCAGCAGATGCTAACAAAGTAATGCCAATTAGCACGTGTCAGGGTCTAAAAGGCATCAGACTGGGCTTAAAAGTTATCAGGCAATAGGCTTGTCACAAATTTAATAAGCTGTCTGTATCTCTGGAGCAGGCTTTTTGGAATCCAGTCCTGTCAAGAAGAATTCTGACTGCTTTTGTGAATCTGTGGCAGGGCTGCAGGGTTTACTCAGCCACAGCTACTGCATGGGCAGAGGTGACCTCTGTGAAGGTTGTGCGGTCTGGCAGGCCAATTAACTACTCTCCTGTCAATATGTGAAAACTTCCAGCAACTTCCATGGCAATATGCTTTCTGAACTAGTCCTTGGTATAAGGAGAAACATCCATTGTCACAGAGAAAAGCAAGCAACAGAAGAAAGCTAAGTGGGGTGGAGAGTGTAGCATGAAGGCTGGGCCCTCAGATTATTAGTCCCTCCAGGGATGGCATGTGGGGAGAGCAGGCCTGTGGACTGCACATCAGATGGCACAAACCTCCTGAACTGTGAGGTTTGTGGTAAGGAGGACCTTGAAAGGTGGCATCTGGACTGGGTTTGGGGCCAGGAGGTGGTTCATCACTGCTGAGTGGCTGTCTCACTCCATCAGTGCTTGGTCCTCTACCCACTGCACTTCTCTTCGCTTTCCACTGAGAGCCCGTGCAGTCCCAAACACACGAGGACAGCAAGAACCTATTTCTTGCAGTGGATTAATACTCTTGGCATATTATGCTCCATGTTAAAGGAAGCATTTTTCCCCTACATGTATTCCACTTCTATCTTTATCAACCTAATGCCCTAATTCCTGGGTATTAACAATAAAAACATTGAAGACATAACAATGACATGCAAGTGACTACCATATAGCAAGCACCACCCTTATGGCAGCTGTTGTTTTAATGTGCTCCATGAACTAACCCTTATAATCCTTGTAAACAACCCCAGTTACAATTATTCAGGCTTCTCACCTAGGAGCAAACTGAAGCACAGGGAGGTTTCAAATAAATGTGCCTCAGATCACACAGGTAGTAAATGGCAGAGTCAGGACTCACACACATTCCTTCATTTAAACTAGATGGCAACCCTGAAATAAGTATTATTGCCTGGTTTTATTCACAAGAAGACTGAAAGAAATTAATTACTCTCCTAGGGCCACATGGCTCATATGTAGGATGTTAATATCTGGGCCCAAGTTCGACTTTAGAGCACTTGGCTGAGCTTTTTGAGCGAGGCCCACTCTGTTGGATTTATCATTAAGGTTCTAAATTTGGAATTATCATAATTATTGCTGGAAGTAGGCACCTAGATATCATGGATGTTAGGGAAAGATCCTATAATTTTAAGCTTCATTTAAAAAGGAAAATAGGGGTTGGGGATTTAGCTCAGTGGCATAAGCACCTGCCTGGCGAGCTCAAGGTTGAGCTCAATTCCTGGTAAAAAAAATAGAAAAAAAGAAAGAAAGAAAGAAAGAAAGAAAGAAAGAAAGAAAGAAAGAAAGAAAGAAAGAAAGAAGAAAAGAAAGAGAGAGAAAGACAGACAGACAGACAGACAGACAGACAGAAAGAAAGAAAATAGCCAGGAACTGCATCTTGCAGATCAGGATCTGAGCAGCATCACATTGGAGCTGCCAGGAGGACTGCTTGCTGGCCCTGTCACTGCCACAGGGCGAGGTCCTTTGGTTAATAATCACAAACAAGTATACACTAACAGTCCAATTTCTGGATAGGAAAATCGCCTGAGGTTTTATAACAGAGCTAGCAGGTAGCCAGGGTAAGGTCCAATTCTACAGCTTCTACCACAAAGCCTGAGTTCTTGGCAGGACCACCAAATCATCTGCCAGTAGCCCATGTAAAGGTCATCTGCTAATGGGTACCTGGACAACTTAACTGCATGCTTTTAAATAGTAGAATTAAGAAAATTTTTCATTCCATTGCCAAATTTTAAAGGTCAGATCCCTGCCTGGGCTTGTCTTAATCTACCACAGCCAGCAGATTGGTTCTCTGGTTCCCACTACCAGCCAGCTCAGAAAAGGATGCTACTATTGGCCATTACGAAGAGCTTTGAGACTGAAAATAGTCATCATAAATATTACATTTCTGTTAGGAAACCAACTCGAAGAGCATAGTCTATACATCCTAGGTCTGATAGTACCCTAATAACCAGGCCTAAAAAATAAGATACGGAAGATGTTGACCACCTGCTCTTCCTTATGCTCATGGGTATGGTAAGATTGCTTTAGACATTGTTTTAAATGTTCACATTCATTCTCTTTCTGGCAACTTCCAGGAAGTATTTACTGCTGGCTGGATAAAAGTAACTGAGTGTATTCAATAAAAATATTTTTAAAAATAGGAGCTGCATTATCATTTTGACAGCGATCAGAATTTATGTTTATATATATTGTTCATGTTTATAATCTTATGATTGTTTTTATTCTCAAGGAAAAATATGCCACTGAATTTGGCACCAAGTGGCGAGTCTGTTCTTTTTAATTTTCCTTTGTCTCCTTTTCATGTCTTTCCTTCTCTTGTGGTCTGTCTCTGCCTCTGTCTCTGTCTCTGTCTTTCTCTCTCTCTCTCTCTCTCTCTCTCTCTCTCTCTCTCTATTAAATCACTACTTGTTTCATAAATTTAGTGCTAGAGAAGTCTAGAAAATTTTAATATTAGTCTAGAAATCTGTAGTACTTATCTCATAGACTCATACATTCTTTACGAGCTTGGAGTTTGAAGTCTGCTAATGTATGCCATTTATAGTCTGAAAATGCATTACCTTTTACCATTCGGCTCAATTTCCAACATTAAGTTTAAATCACTGCGGTAGCTGGTCTTTCCTAAATGGTTCCTAACCAGTAGGGATTACTTTTCTCCATTGCTCCTAAGGCTGTTGCCATTTCAGTAAATGTCAGCGTGTTGCAGGGAGGGAGATGACACACATATGATCCACCAAACAGCCATTTCACCTACTCTTTAATTTTGCCTTATGTGTCATAAAATATTTCAGAATATTGTCACAATTCATACTCAGTCATGGTAGCTAATATTTAATTTGTTCCTGAGAAATAGTTGTATAACTACCTTTGCAAAATAAGAATCTCATTAGTACTCAGATTTTTCATTAATGGCATGTGCATTAATCACCTTTTCATCACAATAACAAAATACCTAGGGCAATCAACTTATAAAGAGAAGAGGTTTATTTTGGGTGAGAGTTTTAGAGATTCTGGCCCATGACAGATTAGCCTTGTTGTTTGAAACCTGTAGCAAGATAGCACATTATAGCAGGGATATGTGATAGAGCAAAACTGTTAGCCTCATGAGCCAGGGAGGAAAGAAGCAGAGCAAGGGACCTGAGGTCCCCTATCTCATTATAGGCATGCCTCCAGTGACCTAAAGACCTCCCATTAGGTTCCCACCTCTTAAAGTTCTTTCCTTTCCAAATAGTGGCTCCCTGGAGACCAAAACTTCAATACAATATGGTTGAGGGACTTAAGCTCTAACTATAGCAGCAAGACATGTGTACTTGTTGATTGACATGATACACTATCAGAAAGTTCTGCAATCATTGTGAGTCTGGGATTTTAAATCAGGTGCTCTTAGTCTCAATTTATTTTTTTGAAAAAGCCTTTAAAATACTAACATAAACTCTATTAATCCAGTCTTCAAGTAGATTAAAAGGCTAAAAATCAATGTTTTAAGTATTACCTAATCAAAAATGATCCATGCCACTAAACAGAACTACTCATTTTGTGGTAAAAAGAGAGTAAACAATCTTTCCCTAAGGCATTTGAGTTTCTCAGTCAAGCTTTTATCTGCCAGAGCATAGTCTTAAACTTAACATTTTCTCTGGATACAAAAATTGGAAGCATTTTTTTCTATTTTAAATTGTGGCACTCTTTCCTAAATTATTCTCAGTGTTATAGTTGTCTATTTTTGGCTAAATTATTTTCATAAGGGTGTGATAATTTTTAAATAGTGATTGGGTTCAGAACATGCTATCCCAAATGGCACACTGGTACTTGGAAAGATAGTAGAAGTTAGTCACCATTGGCCTTGCCTCACCCATCTCAGCCAAGAGGAGACTCTTATTCAAGAGGTATCCTCCCTATTCCTGGAGGAAAGGAAAACCCTTACTTCTGAAGACACAGAAATATAGACAAAAATTTGAATAAACAGACTTCACTTAGTTCCAAACAGTTTATTATCATTAGATTGTACCCTCCTTTTCCAGTCAGACTTCTCTGAATATTCACAACTTCATCAAACCTAAGCATAAAAATATATGTTTACCTGTTGCTTTGAGTCTCATTTTTCAAGGCTCTTGTGTCATGTGAAACATACAAATTTGTGTGTCCTTATCTTGTTAATTTTTTGTTACAGAAATTTTAGCTTATGAACCTAGCAGTGGTTGAAGAAAAGATACTTTTCATTACTGATAATATGAATACATATAGAATTTATAGGACGTTATTGATCTGGACTGAATTCTTGCACTAGGTCTCAAAAGACCAACCAACAATCCTCATTAAGCTGAAATTAAATCATAAATCATTTATGTGACTTTCCAAGCAATCAAGGGGGGAGGAGCAGGAAAGAAAGGAGGGAGAGAGCAAGAGGGAGACTAATTTCCCAAATAAGTCAGTTTAAATCACGTAATAAAGAAGTTCCTTCTGCTTCAACAAGAAAAGTAAGCAACTTTGAAAGAACTAAGCTACCTTCTGGTCCTTGTTATTGCTTTCTTCAGTCTTCTTTTGCCTATTAATGTTTACTGTTCATGATGTGGAGTGGAATTCTTTGAATCATTTGTGGGCTGTCTGATTTATGAATCACTCTTTGCTCCAACTCTGTTAAATGTATTTTGTCTAATGTTTGTCTTCTACCAAGTAGTGTTAATATACATCTATATATTAAGTATCTAAATAGTTACTTAGTTTGGCCAAATACTATAGTAATTAATTCTTTACTTAAAAAAATTATCTAGATCATCCTATATCTCACTTATTTTCATATCAGGACATTAAAATGAAAAAAAAATTAGATTGTATCTATTTGCTTCCTCAGTTCTTTACCTCCCATTGCCATTCCTAGGATCTTCTGGCATTACTGTGACATTGAGTTTGCAGTCTTTGGAGACACTGAATGTGACCTTCCACTTAATAAATGTTTCTTTCATTCCCTAATGGCCTAAAGTTTGTCAGTTTCAAGTAGAGAAATTAGATGCAGATCTAAATTTTGTCTTGATAAAACAAATGTAATGGCATGACTCTTTAAGATTACATTCCAACTTCTCCTTAGGCTCCAGACAACTTTTCCAGTGCTAATTCCTACAACTCTTGTATTAAAAAATCTCATTCCAATCTGACCTCCTCAGGGTCCATAGAAAGTATTCCTTCTAGCAGAGTGTTCTCCTTGTGTTTTACGTTGATCAAAGAACCCTAAAAGACTCAGCAAAAGTCTTCTATGAAGCCATCTTTGGCTTTATTCATGCACTCACCCATTTAAACATCATTTTCTAACATCTATTAGTTCTGATTTAAATCCTCCCTAAAAGTTATTTTAAAGCAGGGAAGGGATTTAATTCAGCTTGCATGTGAAAGTGATTCCTCTGGTAATAATGTTGAGATATTGGGTTAGAAGAAGGCAGAGAGGGAAGCAGGAAAGTCAATTAGGAGTCTTTACCCCTGCATCACCCAGTAGCTGGGGGTGGGGGCAGGAATTCAGAGATGTTGAAAAGGCCGTTTTTAGGATTAATAACTGATTGGATTTATACAGGCAAATCAGTTCAGACTCACATATAGGCAGTCATAAAGATAAGCACAAAGAACTAGAGGGAACAAAAAGGAAAATCAGGATGGAGATAATGATCTTCTGGGCCCTGGACTACTCAGCTAAAAAAGCAGTCCTCATGTTTTGGTAAACAGTCCAGTCTGAACCTTTGCATCAAAATGTGTCTCTTCCAGTTATGTTAGCTGGAGTCTTTTTCCTAGTCTCTTTTACCTTTTAACTCTTGTCTAATAAACATCTCTATACCTCACATTGACGTATTCTGAAATGCTTTTCATGAGTCAGGAACTTATTCAGTGGGCCAAGTTGAAGTCGCAATCTCCACTTTAGGGGCATCCTTGAACTGCGTCAGTGATAGGGTGAGGAATTCCAGTCCAGCTGGAGGAAGTGCCATCGTGGGAGGCTGAGACAGGAAAGAATACATATATCTGGTACACTGCAAGTATTCGGTTTGTGCCAGAACCTCCATAGAAGACAGAAGTAGGAGCCCTACAGAGAAGAAGCTGAAAAAGTAGGCAGAAGTCAAATTATGAAGGGTAACATGTGCTATCCTGTGTCATTTCAGTCTTATTCTGAAAACTACGGGGTTGTCCTGTGAAGGATTTCAGTAGCCAAAGTGATATATGCACAGATCAGGACAGTATTCTAGAAGGAGTTTTCTGACTGCAGTATGGAGGAAGAAGCAGATTAGTTAGTGAACTGTGAGAATGATCTGGGAAGAAATGATGATGCCTTGAATTGAGATGTGGTTAAGATTCTAGGACTGACAAGACTGGTGCTTGATTAGGTGGAAGAATGCAAGGGAGAGCAAGGCTGATCTGGCTTACTCTTCAGACTTTACAGAAAATGATGCTGTTGTTTTCCAAGGTGGGGGATATGTTTGAAGGAGAAAGTGAGTCTCATTTCAGACGTGTTGATTTTGAGCAGCTGCAGGGCATCAAAGAAGTGCTCAGAGACAGATGACGATGCCTGGAGCTCAGAAGAAAAGCTGATCTGAAGATTTAGATTTTGGTCATCTGCGCTTAGGAATTAAATCCCTGGGCATGGTAAAATAAATCAGAGAATATGTAGCCAGAAAAGAGACAGAAAGATTTAAGCAGTTTGTTGGAAAAGCAGGAGCCAGAGGCCAAATAGGCTGTAATAGAACTAGAGGAGAATACAGACTCACTGAAGCCAGATAGGAGCAGGTGACAATGTCCAGCAGGGCCAAATACTTCAGAGAGATTAAGGAAGAGATGTCTGAAACTGTTTGCTAGATTTAAATAACAGGTGACCTTGGCATAAGTAATTAAGTGGAGGAGGACACCAGATGGCAGTGGGCTGAGGAATGCAAGAGGAATGAGGAGGTGCAGGCATAGCTCTCAAGTTTGAATGGGAGGGATGTAAAACAAAAGACAGAAAGAGGCGCACAGTGTAGGAAGGGCTGTTGAATTTCAGAAGTGTTAGGCATACCTAAGCTAGCATCATAGAGAAGGTGGTGGAGGAGAGAATGAAGATCTAGTTGAGTTAAGTCATACATAATGAAGCTAAAGCAGCCGATAGCAGACAGGATGGAAGTAACTACAAAGAGAATATTTCTTTCTTTTAGAGAAAAGGAAAGGAGAAGGTGAGGGGTATGGATGTATGGTTTGGAAGATTGGTAGAACACTAAGAGACTTTACCTGAAGATCACCTGAGAAATAGAAAAGGAAGTTGCATCATGAGAGTGTAAGGAAAGTGGTAAGTCCAGAAGGGTCTAAATAAACTGGAAAGTATTTGTAATCATTGTGGTAGAAAACAAGAGGGAGAGAATAGGGATGATTGACAGGGTTTTCAAGCTGATAACAACACATTTGCACGTTTGGCAGTTTTCTTTTGTTTTCTACCCAGCAGTGCCCATCAAGGTAGGTCTAGGAGCAGAGGATCTGGTTCCAGAGCTGACTTTAGTTCAGAGTTTCTTCAGAGTGATGTGATGAAGGACAAGTGGTCAGAGGAGTTCAGGGTATTGGTTATTATAAAAATGACTGAGTCCAGAGGCCCCTGAAAATAAAACAGGCAACTAAGGAAGTGAAGGCCCGAAAGGCATAACACAAAAGTGGATGAGAGAACTTGACATTGCAGGACACGTTTAACTGAGAAATTCTAGGGGATGGAAAGCTCAAGGACTGTGGTTAAATGGTAACTAAGGAAGCCAAATCACAAAGGTTAACGAGAGGCAAGGAGGAACCATGTGGCTTTTGAAAGGTCATCTATGTGGACATAGAAGTCATCTCAGATGATGGAAGGACCTGAAATGACAAAGATATGAGTAGAGAAAAGTACTGTTTGCCCCTGTAACAAGAACCCCAATATTTCAATGGCTTACCACAATGGAAATCTTTTCATCATACACATCACAGTTAAACTCAGGTTGGCAACTGTCCTCCATGCAGAGATTCAGAGATTGGGGCTCTGTGTATGAATAACTCTGCTGTGTTGAAGTGATTTGCTTCTAAGATAACCTCGATACAAAATGCAAGAAAGGTAGCCCCAAAACAATAGTACCATCTCACTGAAGAATATGAATGCAAACATCTTTTAAATGTCAGCACAAGAAAGGGATGAAAGAAACAAAAGAAAAAGACAAGAAGGAAAAGACAAGAAAAGAAAAGAAAAGAAAAGAAAAGAAAGCTGGAGAGAAAGAAGGAAAGGCCTAGTAGAGTTTATTTTAGGAAGGAAGGCAAAAGGTATGCTTATGTGGGCCTGGTTGAATAGGATGGAATGGAAACATTTGCTTTGTTCAACATTCTGCAGCTTATCTAAACATTCGTGTATCGTAAAGTCAGAAATATTGGTACTCCACTTGAACAGCCAACAATGAGATAAATCTGTGGAGACATTCTGTAAATCGAAATGCACTCTGTAGGACTGAAGAATTTTTGAGCACACAGGACTCCATCCTGGGAGTTGTTTAGGACATTGAAGACATATGATCTGTCTTCTCGCATGAACTGTACCATCTGGTTAGAAGAGGTAAACCATGAAAAGATGCACAAGACATCAAGTGATGATGGCCTAATATAGGTAGAGAGAATGTATATTTAGAGGTGATGGAGAAGATAGTATTCAGACACTGCCTATTGTAGAGAAACCAAATTATTTCATTTTCTTCAAGAACAGGAAGGCGGATTTTTTTCTGTTCCCATCACATGGAGGAGAGAAAAGTGACTGAGCTGTGGTCCCAAGAATATGCACACAAATGATGTAACTTCCCTTATTCTCTCTCTCTGTCCTGTTTGTGCAAAGAATAAACAAACTTCAGTATTATAAAAGTGCAAATTACTTTTCAATTTCCTATTTTTTTCTTTCTTTTTTCTTATTTTTTAGTAGTGGGAATCAAACTGAGGACCTTGTGCTTGCCAGGCAGGTGCTGTGCTGCTGAGCTACATCCAGGGCTCCATTTCCAGTTTTTTAAAAAAACTTATTCCTTCTTTTAAATTTTTTTTTATTTTAAAAAGTAAAACAGAGGGTTTTCAAAGATGGCGGACCTAGAGATAGCAGGATATGGAGCCTCTCTGAGAGAGACAGCTCAAATGCCAGAATAAAACACTGTGGAGAGGTCCAAACAGAGGGAAATGGACTCTTTCAACCCAGAAAGAAACTGAAGGGAAAGAAACTGCTCGAATACGGGTCCCAGGGCTATCATTAGAGAAGCTAAAATCGGCAAGCACTGTATTCTCACCAAGCTGCCTGAATTCCTGCCCGAGATCCACTTCAGCAACCAAACCTGCACCAAAGCGACTGGCTTGAGCAGCCCCAAGTGTGGAATTGAACAGCCCTGAGCATGGCTCGCCCAGAACCAGCCCTGCATGCGACCCACCTGGAGGCACTGTGAATTTGCACTGCAGCCGCACTGAGGTCAGAATTCGGGGAGCCTAGTAGTTCTTGGGACAGCATCAACATGCAGTGAGTGATGGGAATGGAACCCTCCCGCAGGAAAAAGGCAACCAACTAGACAACATATTGGAGTTGGGCAGGAAAGTCCTGGCTCTATAAGGAAGCGGCTTCAGTTGGTTGCACCCCTCACAGAGCGGATTGGAGGGATCTGCTTGGACTGGGCTGGGACCCAGTGGGTTGTCACACATCAATTGGTTCCCTGAGAGTGGCACACACTGACACAGTGAAGGCCCAAGAAATTCGACTGGCCCGGAGGGAGGAGCCAGTGTATACTACCCTTGCTTGCACTTCACTCTCTAATAGCGGATGGCAGAGGGCAGAAGCCCCTAGCCTGTGGGCTGAAAATTACACTATATACTTGTATGGAAGGAACCAAAAACATGACGAGAGGGAGAAATAAGAAAAAGGCCCCAGCCCCCAACCCTGAGAATATTGATCCAGGAGAGGTAAATATAAAAGAGAAGGCAGCAAACAAGCAACATCAAACACAGCAACAGTGGACATAAAGAGATATCTTCGGGACCTCATAAACGAGTTCAAAACTGAAATATTAATTCAAGTTAAACAAGAGATAAGTAGATTAATAAAAGAAAGGCTGGGAATCTCTCAAGAAGACACAGACAGAAGAATGGAGGAACACAAAAGGAGAGAAATGTTCCATGAAGAATATAAAAAAAACCTAGAATTCATGAAGCAGATTCAAAGAGATTACCAGCAAACTAAAGACTCCATAGAAAGTTGACAAAACTCCTTGAAAGAAACCAAAGATAGACTATCAAAAATTGAACACAGGCTTGCAATGTGGGGTCATGAAAGGGAAGATCTCTTAAAAATAACAAGGGAGCAGGCAGTAACAATACAAAGGCTAGAGGATGACAAGAGGATCTATAACTTAAGAATAAAGCATGTGAATGAAGAAGCAGGAGTCAAAACAGAAGAACTGCAAAGGCTATACACAGAGGAATACTTAAGGAAAGTTAAGGAAGTTAAGGAAAGTTAAGGAAAACTTCCCAAACCTAGAAAAAGGAAATGATATGCAGATGTATGAAGCATACAGAACTCCAGCCACCTACAACCAAAACAGAGCTACACCCAGGCACATAATAATCAAGATCCCAGAAATTCAATATAAGAACACAATATTAAAAGCCATCAGAGAAAAGAAACAGATCACCTATAAAGGAAAACCCACCAAAATCAGAGCAAATCTCTCCACATAGACCATCAAATCAAGAAGACCTTGGAGTGAAATAATTCAAGCCCTGAAGGAGAACAATCTCCAGCCTAGATTGATGTATCCTGCAAAACTCTCTCTAGAAATTATTGAAGAAACAAGATGCTTCCATGACAAAGAGGAACTGGCAGGATTTGTGACCACCAATCCAACCCTACAAAAATTACTGAAGGACATTTTAGAGAGAAAGAAAAAGAATACGAGCATTTCAGGAACAGTGGCAGAGAGGCCTCAGTGAACGGGGCAGACAGTGGAGTGGAAGAGAAAAATAGACTACCAATGGCAGAAAAATAGAATTGTAGAAATGAGGCAGAGAAGATTGGCAATAATCTCTAGTATAGAGGGCTTCGAAATACTAACAGAGAGAAACACAGGCAGAGTAGATCAAGAGATAGGGTCCATTGAGATGCTCTATATAAGGAGGCAGTGGGACCCAAAATAAGCAGTGCACTCTATGGTAGTGAAAGGGGGAGGAATTGTCTAAAAAAGGGAGGCAGAGGACACTGTTAATAGGGTAACAAGATTTAAAATTTACATTATTCTCACCACTCTGCTTGGATGGATTACGTGCTGTTCCAATTTGTCTACTTACACTAGATTGGAGGATAAGGTCAGCTATCCCAAAAATAAGAGGACATAGTATGGTAATCATCCTTAATTTCCTATCAACTTAACCAGAAGCCCTGTATAATTTATACTGTCTTATTATGACTGATCTTACTTGAATCTGGTTTGTCAGAGTGTTATCTTGTATTGACTGATTTTATTCAAATCTGTTATGATTGATAGCATCAAGTCTATGAGTATAGGCAACTACACTGAAGGTGACAAGATTCACTAAGATACCCACTCTGGTTTGATTATTGCCTGCTTTTGAAGTCTTGTAATATCTCAAATGCTTTGTTTTTATTAATGTTGTTATATACTGCTGAGACATCGTGGTAACCACGTAGATCACATTGTATTGTGGTTTTATATGACTCTTTGCTTCATGCTTTTCTAGGAATTGTTTTGTTTTGTCTTGCTTTGTTTTGTTTTTCCCTCTAATACAGAAAGGATAGATATACATGTAGAAACTCATGCATGTGTAGAGCTTATAAACAGTTTATGAGAACCAACTATATAATGCATGTTGAAATGAACAACTATTTTGAAGAAAAAGAGACACTACAGTATCCAGTGCTAACTCCGTAATGTCACCATGTGAAATCCAGCAATACTATCATTCTTTGTTCAAAGTGATTTTTAGCTTGTTTTGTTTTGTTCAAGTTCAACACACATGCAGGTATGGACAGCTGTTTTGAAGAGAATGAGACACTGTCAGCCATTCTTGGCTTCCCTATTGTCTGGTCTTGAAGACCTGAAACACCCTCCTTGTACTGTTTAGATCAGTTCCCTACTATGTTGTTTCACGTGAACTCCCTGTGTGTGACAATATGGACAACTATTAGGAAGAAAACAAGAGTCAATATGATAGAGAGTGAATATCTCCTATTGTCTAGCTTTGAAATTTGGTCTCTTACATTGCTTTCTTTTGACCTGCTTTGTTCTGTTTTGTTGTGTTTAATTTTACCCTTTTGATATAATTGCATGTATGTTTGAGTGTGTAAGATGGATGACCATATTGCTGTTTTTGTCAGATCGTGGAGCAGAACTGTTAACAGTTTCACTGTTTGAATGTCTACTTTGCATGTTTTAATTATATAATTTGAACAACTATTTCCAAGATGTCAGTATGTAATTTGTCAAGTAATGATTTCTTAGTGGGTTTTTTTGGGTTCTTTTCCCTTTTACCTTGGAATTCTGTGTTGTTGCTACCCTTTATTCTGTTTTGTTTGTTTTTTTCTCTTTAAATAAAATTAAAAAAAAACAAAAACTTTTCCCATGAAATATGAAAAAAAAGCAAAACAGAAAAAAGGGATAGATATGATACAGAATTTCAAAAAAATAGGAAATTAACACTAGTTAATATGTTGCATATTGTTATGTTAGAAGTTGTTGTTAAGGTTAGCAGATCCAGGCATAAAAAATGATCAATCAAACCATGTATTCTTTGTTTTAAACATTTATTGTGTGACTGTTACAGGGCACCATTGTCCCTCTATAGAGTGTACATTCCAGTTGATAGATATAATATAGACATTTTTCCATTTTATTTTCATTTTAAAAGCCCATCCTTGGATTCATTAATTCAATCAATTTTTTCTTCTAGCTCATTAATATATCTTTTTAGCCTTATAATTAACATCTCTCTTTAGCCGTATAATTATAATTATAAATTTCTTGTTCTTCTTTTTTGTAAGTTTTTAAAAATATTGTTCCTTAGTTTCTTACATTGACTTATTTTTCTTTCTCTATTGTTTAATAATGAAATTTTTTTCCAAATCCATTTTATTTCAAGGAGAAAAAAAAGAAAACCACAACAAAATTTCAAAACATGTCAATCAAAGGGCAACAATGGTACATACATTGCACATTGACATCCCTAGATCATTAACCCAGAGCATTAGACATCTGATTAAATTGCCCAAACAATACTGGTGCAAATCTTTCTCTTCAGTGAACTCAGAGAAATCAGTAAAAATAGCTATTTACATATACATACACATATACTTACACATATACATATACATATACATATACATATATTTTTCCTTTCAGCTTCTCACATTAATGAGACAATATGATGTTTACACATGTGTGTCTTATTTATTTCACTAATGTGTATGGTCTCAAGCTGCATCCATTTACCCATAAGTCTCTAATTTATTCTTCTTTATGGCTGAATAGTACTTCATTGTATAAAAATATCACATCTTTTTTTTTAATCCATTCCTCAGTCAATGGATATTTAGGTTGTTTCCAAGATCTGACTATTACAAACTGTGCTTCTATAAACATGTATCATTGTGGTATGATGTTTTTAATTCTTTTGGGAAGATATTCAGCAAGAGATTAGCTGGGTTGAAAGGGACCTCTGGTCCTAGCTTTTTGAGGAATCTCCACACTGATTTCCACAGTGGTTACACCAATCTGCATTCTCACCAAGAGTAGAGAAGGGTTCCTTTTCCCCCACAACCCCTCTAGCATTTGTTATTGCTTGATTTCTTGATGGTAGCCATTCCTTACTTGGGTGAGGTGGAATCTGAGGGTTATTTTAATTTGCACCTCTCAAATAACCAGTGATATGGAACTTTTTTTTCCACATATTTATTTGCTGTTTGTATTTCTTCATCTGATGCTCATTTTTGGATTGGGTCTTTAAATCTAGGCAGACTGATTTATTCTTGAGAGTAGTCCTTTGTCCAAGTACAACTAGCAAACATTTTCTTCTACATTGTGGGTTGTCTCTTCAATCTGTTAGTGATTTCTCTTGCTGTGCAAAAGCTTTTCAGTAGGGTGAGATCCCTTCTGTTGATTCTCTGTGACAGTTCCTGTGCAATCGGGATTTTATTCATAAAGACTTTGCCTATGTCAATGGCTTCAAGAGTTTTACTTACTCTATCTTCCAGCAGATTTAATATTAGGACTTTTGATCCATTCTGATATTAGCTTAGTACATGGTGAAAGACAAGGGTCATGTTTTAGTATTTGACATGTGTAGAGCCAGTTTTTTCAGCACCATTTAGTGAATGTGTTTGGCACCTTTGTAAATAGTAAAGTGGCTTAGTCTCTGCATCTTCTAATCTGTTCCATTGATTTTTCAGGTTGGTTTTTTTTTGCAGTGCCACACTGTTTTTGTCATAGTAGCTTTATAGTATAATTTCAAGTCAGGGATTGTGATGCTCCCCTGTCTTGTCTTTATTGCCCAGGATGGCCTTTGCTATTATAGGTCTCCTCTGATTCCAGATGAACTTTGGGGTTATTTTCTCTAATTCTGTAAGATATGCTATTGGAAGTTTGGTATTTCATTGAATCTGTTTCTCTCAGGGAGTTTGTTATTTATGTACAGGAAGGCTATTAATTTTTGAGTGTTGACTTTGTAACCAGCTACCTCACTGAAAATGCTTATTAAATCTAGTAGTCTTTTGGTGGAGTTTTTGGGGCCTTCTCAGTAGAGTATCCTGTTACTTGCAGATGAGGATAGTTTAACTTCTTCCTTTCCTATCTTGATTTTTTTTATTTCTCTCTCTTATCTAGTTTCTCTGGCTACAATTTCCAGGACTATGTTGAATAAGTGGAGACAGCGGTCATCTTTGTCTTGTTCCTGATTTTAGAGAGAAAGTTTTCAGTTTTTATCCATTTAGCATGATGCTGGCTGTTGATTTGGCATAGATAGCTTTTATCAGATTGAGATAAAGACTATCTATTCCAATTTTCTCTAGAGTTTTTATCATGAATGGATGATGGACTTTGTCAAAAGCTTTTTCTGCATCTACTGATTTTTGTCCTTGGCTCTGTTAATATGGTGTATTACATTTATGGATTTACATATGTTAAACCATTCCTGCATCCCTGGGATGAATGCCACTTGATATGGGTGTACAATCTTCTTGATGGTTTGCTGCAGTCTGTTTGCCTGTATCTTATTGAGGATTTTTGCATCAGTGTTCATTAGGGAGACAGACCTATAATTCTCTTTCTTCATTGGGTCCTTCTCTGATTTGGTATCAGGGTAATGCTTGCTTCCAAGAATGAAGTTTGAAGTACTGCTTCCCTTCCAGTTTCATTAAAGAGTTTCAGAATCAGTGGTATTAGGTCTTCTCTAAGTTTCTTGCAGAATTCAGCAGTGAATTCATCAGGGCCTGGGCTTTTCTTTGTTGGTAGGGTTTTAATTACATCTTTGATTTCACTGATTGATATTGGGTCATTTAAGAGTTTTATATCTTCTTGATTCAGCTTTGGTAATTCATATGTATCTAGGTGAATCTGTCCATTTCTTCTGTATTTTCCATCTTATTGGAATACAAGTTTTCAAAGTAGGTATTGATGATTTTCTGGATTTCTGCAAGGTGTGTTTTGATTTTGTCCTTTTCATTCCTAATTATGTGGATTTGATTATTTTATTTCCTTTTTTTGAAAAGGTTGGCTAAGGGTTTGTCAATTTTATTTAATCTTTTAAAGAACCAACTCTTCAATTCATTGATGCTTTCTATTGCCTTTTTAGTCTTCAGTGTGTTAATTTCTACTGTGATAATCTTTATAATGTCCTCCCTTGTATGAGCTTTTGATTTAGCCTGCTTTTCTTTTTTCTAGAAGTTTGAGGTTTAACATTAAGTTGTTCATATGCACTTGCTCTATTTTCCTGATATGGGCATTTACTGCTATAAATTTGCCTCTTAAGACTGCTTTCATAGTGTCCCACAAGTTCTGGTATGTTGTGCTCTTGTTATCATTCAATAGTAAAACTGTCTGATTTCTTTTTTAATTTCATCTGTGACCCACTGGTTTTTCAGCAGAGTGCTATTGAATTTCCATGTGTTTATGAAGTTCTTGTGGTTCCCTCTAGCATAGATTTGCAATTTCATTGTAGTGTGGTCTGATAGTATGTATGGATAATTTGAATTCCTTTGCATTTACTTAAGAATGTTCTATGATCCAGTATATGGTCTATTTTGGAGAATGTCTCATATGCAGCAGAGAAATATGTATATTCTGATGTTGTAGGATGGAACACTCCATAGACATCCATAGACATCTACTAAGTCCATTTGCTCAGAAGTTTGATTTAGTTTTACTATTTCATTATTGATGTTTTTCTCTAGTTGATCTGTCTTATTGCAGCAGCAGTGTATTGAGATTTCCCAATCCAATTGTATTAGGGCATATCTGATTTTTCATGTCTTTTAGTAATTGTTTTATGTAGTTGGGTACACTGGTATTTGTTGTATATATATTTAAGATTCTTGTCTCTTCCTCTTGGAGTGTTCCCTTACGAGGTTGTAGTGACCTTCTTTATCTCTCTGAATCAGTCTCGGTTTGAAATTCACTTTGTCTGCAACTACAATAGCTACCCCTGCTTTTTTCTAGGTTCTTGTTGCATGAAGGATTTTATTCCATCCTTTACTTTCAGTCTGAGAATTTCTTTTCAAATTAAATGTATTCTTTGTACAATGGCCCCAGAGATCCGGCCACGGCCATGGTGGAACCCAGAAGCCTGCACAAAGAAGCAATTTGCCTGCCATCTTGATAAGCACTTTCCTCCAGCGTGAGCCAGGAGGAGAACCAGAGAATGGCCCCTGAGGTCTGGCCACGGCCGTGGTGGAACCCAGGAGCCTGCATAAAGAAGTAATTCACCCGCCCTATTGGTAAGTGCCTTCCTCTGGCGTGAGCCAGGAGGCGACCTAGTAGTATCTCTTGAGCCTACTGATGCACGGGCTTGGAAGCAAACATCCCAAACAGCCCCCACCCCAGGTTAGCAACTGGGGACAGACGTCTGAGCATCTCTTGGCAGGATGACTCTATGCAACATAGCAAATATCTTCTGTTTGAAGGAAAGTGTTGTTTTCAGTTTTGTTTCATTATTATTAATTGCTTTATTCAATATTCTCTTTTGACTGATTTTATAATGTTCAGTCTTTGGTTTGATTTTGCTATACTTAATTGAGTAGACAACTATTGTGAAGATAATGAGATATACTATGGTACCTATTACTATTATCCCAGTAACCTGCTGTGAAGTTCTGTACCAAATTCACTGCACTGTCTCAATTGGCTTTGTTCTGTCTTGTTCTGTTGTATTTCTACTACCTTCAAAAAATATTCCTTGTATGTAGTATATTGTTTGGTCTTGCTTTTTTATCCATTCTGCCAGCCTGTGTCTGTTGACTGGTGAATTGAAACCATTAACATTGATGGTTATAACTGATATGTATTGACTTATCCTTGTCATGCTATTTTCCTGTAGTTGGATCCCCCCTTTTTTTCTCTTCCCACTGATTGTTTGACTTCTCTGGTGGGTTCATTCTGTTGGGGTTCATGGATCTGTAGTTCTTATTATCTCTTTCAAGAATGTTCTTCAGAACATTTTGGAGTACTGGTTTGGTGGTCATAAATTTCTTCAGATGTTCTTTGTCATGGAAGTATCTGAATTCTACATCAATTTTGAAAGATAATTTGTGGGGTACATAAATTTGGGGTGAAAGTTGTTTTTGTTTAGATCTTGAAGTACCTCACTCCAAGCTCTCCTTGACTTGAGGGTTTGTGCAAGAAGTCAGATGTAATTCTGATGGTCTCTCCTTTATAGGTGATTTGTTTCTTTTCTCTAACAACTTTTAGGATTCTATTCTTGTGTTGAATTTCTGGAATATTGACTATGATATACCTGGATGTAGTTTTTTCCTAATCATTGCTAATTGGAGTTCTATATGTGTCATTTATCTGTATGTCAAATTCTTTTTCTCTACCGGGAAAGTTTTCTGCCATGATGTGTGTGAACATTTTTTAATGTCATCTGTGGTATCTCATGCTTGTTCATTGACTCCAATTAACCTTAAGTTATTCTTCTTTGTCTCATCCAGCAGCTGCTGGATTGATTTCTCATGGTCCCTTGCTACTTTTGAGAAAACTTTTTTTCCTGGTTGCTAACTGCAAGCTTGTCTGTATTATCTGAGATCCTGTCCTTACATTGGCCTCATCTGCTCTGAATATTTTCAGTGGAGTTTTTATTCTCCTGGATATCTGCTTAATTGATTTCATTTCTTTCCTATGCTTATCTTCCATAATTTTTTTAAGCTCATCTATTTTATTATCTGTATCTGCTCTGTCACTAAACATGGTGTGTATTTTGGTAATCTCTGTAGTTACTGGAGAGTTAATTTCTGATTTCATTTTTTCCAGAGCCTCATTCAACTGCTTTGTTGTTTCCACTTCAGAGGCATCTAGTGGAGTGCTTTTAGATTCTCTTCACTCATTGCCCACTGGATTTGCCTTTGGTGAACTGGATTTGAGGTTGCATTTTGCTTAAGTGTCTTCTCATTCTATTTTGTTTCTCTTTTTTTTAGTTTAATTCATGGGAGTGATGCTTGTAAGTTGCTACTGTGGGTTGCTTTATTGGTAGTATTTAGGACCCTTACATGATGATTGCTTCTCTGAGAAGGAAAAGAAAGATACTCTGAGGTATCTTCCAGGTGTAGCTGGTTTTAGGGTTTTGAGTCTGTTGGAAGCTCTTACCTCTTCAGTTTGTTGGAGATGAGAAGTTGTTGCTTGTTTGACCTAGTCTCTGGCTCTTTGGCACCATGCCACCATATTTTTTGTGACCCTTAGTTAATGTCAGTCTTGGAATACCAGGACCACTAGCTGTTTAAAACAATTATATCAGTTTTGGCTATAGTGGTACCAATAGCATCAAACACAGTCTAGAAAACATGAAACTGAGCTAACTCTTAATTTGATAGTTTTAATCATATGAATTAGATTTGTGATTATATAGCAACATGTAAAACAAACCAGATAACTGTATATAATATATAAGCCTGTAGTGTGTCAGTTTTTCCCTTGAGGGTTCAAATTTAAAATGGATTAAGGAGAAAATAGAGAACTGGAAAAAGAGAGAGATTAGAAGTAAGGTTGAAGGACAAAGTGGGATCACACCAACTTGAGAGCTGGTGTAAAAGACTGAAGGAAAAGAAAGATGGGAGTGATAAAAGGAAGAACAGAATAGAACCATCCCCACAAAGAGGTTGGGGACCACTTTCACAGTCATATAAAAACAATGAAAGAGAACAAAAGAAAAGAAAAAGAAAAAAACTGGAAAAGTGAAAGAAAAGCAAATAGTTGACTAATCAACTTCCAGGATTCTCTCTGGCTTCACCACAAGTAGACAACCTGTAGAAACAGTCCTGAATTGTGCCTATCTGTCTCAGCAAGCAGGCAGTTGCTTTATGGTGGAGTAGTGGATAATCTCAGCTGGCCTGGCCTGAGATCAGATTCACTGGTCTTTCCGCAGTCCAAGAAATTTCCATGGGTCTGCAACCAGCTGGGAGCTGCTAGACGTAGCTGGCAGCAGTTCTGGATTCTGAGCTCAGCTGGCGCATCTCCAGAACGGATCCTGGCTAATCGCTCTCTCCCACAGGAGGACTAAATCCTCTGCACTCACTCACTACCAGCCAGTGCAGTCCTCCACATCTGCCACTCCCCTCCACTGCCATATTTCTCTGCAGAGACGTCTGGGGTTGCCAGCTATCTCCATCACTGTGACTGTGCCTCCCCAGGTTCAAACAGTTTCTCTTGTGCGTAAGTCCCGTATCAGGGCAAAGGTGCCGCCAGCTGCTGCCTTCTTTTTCCTTGAAGTTTTTCTTTTTACTTTGTCTGTGGGCTTCGAATTGTGCTTCAGATTCTTCCTGGGTCCAGGGGACCCACTTTTTTCCCTCTTATGTTTCTCACGATGCTATATTCCAACATCGAGATGGTGACTCTCAGAGAGGCTGTTTTCTCTGCTGCTTACCACTCCACCATCTTCCCAGAAGTTTCTCTAATAATGAAAATATTTGAGGGTGTGAGAAAGCCACTTCATGGTTACATTTAAATCTGTTAAATTAACTTTTGCGTGGACATTCCTGAGCTTTACCAATTGCGTGACTTGTACAGTGGGTGCAGTCAAATCAGAAAGCCATCTGCAGGAATTCTAAAAAGCACCAGAAGAAACTAACTAGTTTTAAATGTTTCAGAGCCATGGACAAAGAAATGAAGTGTATTATTGTTGTTTTTTAAAAAATCTGTCTGATTGGTATCCACTATGAGTGACAAAAGGTATTTTACAGATAAGTTTTAATGTATGTTATTTTTATGCAATGAATTGATTTTAGAGCCAGTCCTTTCATGAGATTCAAAATTATTGTTTAAGTATGGCCATTATTATATCTCATGTGTTTTTATTATTATCATCAGTCTAAATATTGTGCTTTATGGTTTTGATTTCTTTGATCTTATATGAGCTGATATTAAATATCAGCTCACCTGAGTCCTTGGTTCTGAAAAAATCCCAGGTTCCAGGAAGTGTTAAATATTTTTCTAGCTTCCAAACACATGTGCAGTAGTTGATTCCAGAAACACATGTACAGCCTTACAAATTGTCAAGCTTGCTCTACTGATCTGCTCTATGTGTACTAAAATGTGAGTTATTTTCTGAGTCATGCATGTTTATTCTCTCAGACCACAGATATGAAAGTCTCACAGCAAATGATCATAATCTGAATGCTACAGAAATTCTCAGTCCCACCTATATCTACTGGCAAACAATCCCCTTTCAATCAAAGCTATTTAATCAGAAAAAAAGGTTAGGAAAAGCTGAGATCACCAGACCTAGGTTTTTTGAATGAAATGGTTTGGTTTGAACATTGCATTCATAGTTACAGAGAATCACTTATTCCTTAAGATCTTTCCTTTTTTGTGGTGATCCTTTCACTGACAAGGCCCTTTAAAAAGTTAGTGTTATGAGTGAAATCCTGGGGTGTAGAATCCATCAGTAACACTATACATCACTAATAGTCTTTGTGTAAGATTTTCAGGAACCTTTTCTTGAGAAGTGTAGATTATGGCACTCACTTCAGTGAGGATCATAGGAGGTAAAATAATATAAAGCACTTAGTCCTGTACATTTCTAACTCATAACAACAGCCATCATTATATTAGTGCTTTATAATTTGCAAAGAGTTTTTACTTCTAGTTGCTCATTTGTTGCTTCTTCAATCCCTGGAGCAAGAAGCTCAGAGAGTTGGCTCAGGGAGCCAGCCCCAGGTCACACAGCAAAGACATCTTGGTAACTACCAAATCCCTATCAGCCAGTGCAATGCCTTGCACATGGAAAGAACCTAGAAAATTTGTAAACTTTTACCAGATAATTCAACTCTGAGTTCTGGTCGTGGATTCTTCATATGTCCTCATAGTGTTATTGTGAGACTCGAATGAGAAACATTAAAACCTTCTGTGAACTGTCACGTAAGGTATCACTATCATTATACTGATCACGGTGTGGGGTGCATGGGAGGGGGCTCCATATGCTATGTGACCTTAAATCATAGCAGTCAACAAAACCATAGATACAACAGTCCCACTTCATTGCACTAAAAAACTTGTCTGTGGATATTGTATAGATGGGGAAAAGAAAGGCCCTTGCTGAATTTCTCCATTCACCCAAAGGTCATGAAAGGGATTTCAATCTCAGAACTCTGTTGGATTCCCCAGTTTAACCTGGTCTTTACTTATTTAAGATGATTAAAAAAGAGAGAAGATATTGAACTTGAGTAGCAATAAGGTCCTATGTGTCCTAACTACAGATGGATTTGAAGGAAATTCTCTTCATCCCCTTAGGTTAAGCATCATTTGAGAAAGCAATGGATGGATGAATGGTCTAGTGTAGTAGTATTGTGGATTTGTGCCTTTGTTTCCCTTAAAGTTTAGAATAAATTATCTCCTGTGACATGATTTCATGAAGATGACTCATATTGACCCCACAATTCCTTTGTACCATCCTGTTCTTGATGATTTGTATGTGAGGTAAGTATGATACTTGGCCCTATTTTGTAGATATAAAACTGAAGCACAGAAGTGTTAGATAATTTGCCTAAGGTTGGCTGTCTAGTAACAAGTGGTCAAGCTGCATTAGGAACCCCAGTGTTTGGGCTTCAGAATTATACTATTGAACTGAAATTTGCTACCTGCTCACAACTGAAGATATTTTTCAGAATCTCATAATTGTAGCCAGATTATTTGGACAGTTCTGCACATACTGAATATGTGGCTTCATATACATAGGTTATATTTCAGTCACTGCAAGGATTCCTAATAATTGAGATTTATAAGTAGCAGAATCTGATATACAGTACAGGCACTCTAACAATTTAAGTATCCTAACTGCAACCTAAGTAAGATATAGCTTTGTTAAAAATTGAACTTCATTAAAATTCCTTCCATGAAAATAAAGACTGCTTTCAGAATACATAAAGCTCCATGTGATTGAGTTCTGCGTCTACATATTCAACAAATCATTGATAAAAAACATCTACATATTCAACAAATCATCGATAAAAAATATTGAAGAAAAAATGGTATCCAGTGAACAAGCACAGACTTTTTTCTTCTCATTTTTTCCTTAATACAACAACTGCTTATGTAACATTCATAACTGTAACAGATATTAGAAGCAACCTAGAGATAACTAAAGCATATCATGGTGGGGGTGTGCACAGGTTTTATGTGCATGCTATACCACTTTATGTGAGGGACTTGAACATCCTTAAATTTTAGTATCCAAGAGATATCCTGGAACCAGTTCCCCAAGAATATTCAGAACAAGCTGCAGATCATAACAGACTTTAGAACTGAAACGAATTCTATGTGACTCACCCAAGGCTCCACTGGCAAAGCTAGAATTTGAATCTAAAGCTCTGAAATTCTCAATTCCAAGTGTACTGCTCTGTATCATAAAGCTCTTTTCCCTTTGCTTTTTCTTTTTTTTTTTTCCTTGCCCTCCTCCAAGGCCTTCTGTATTAGAGAGGTAAAAATAATTGAGACATTTCTCTCAGTGTGAGCTGAGCAAAATGGATAAAAGAGCTCTCCAAGGTCCCTACTCACTTTACTAAGACTATGTATCTTTTCTTAGTTCCTTCCACCAGTGATCAAATAAAATTTCAGATATATGTCAAGAACTACAGAGGGTCTGAGATTTCACCCTGACTACAAGCTAACTAGTTAGCCTACTCTGTTCTTGGAGATACTAGTAAAAGACAGAAGACCTCCTAGGTCAGACACAAAAGACCGTTTATTTCACAGCAGCAGTAGTACTCACTATATATATATATTTTTTTCAATTTCCCAAATCCTGGCATCCATAGGGCAATATGAAAAAGGACACATGATACTTATACATGCAATGGATTGGACAAACAGAGAGAAAATTTGACCTGAATCTTTTATAATGGGCAGTGAACATACATGTTCTTTGCTCCATAGTGATATGTTATGTTTATTATGTTGGACAGCAGACATACTTGCCTTTTGCAGAGGGAAACAGCATCTATATTTGTCAAGGTTGTTTTCTATACAGGCATTCTTGCCAACATAGTACTTAACAAACTGCTATCAGTGCTTCTGTAAGATATGCTGAAATATTGAGAGACTCTTAGAAAATTGTCTCTCAGTAGTGTAAATCTATGAAAACCAGCCATAGTCAAGCCACCAGTGATATGCTATTTTTGTATTTTAAATTTCCTTGGTACCTGAACTACTTGAAATCAGACATCAATTTCACATTGTTTCAGTAAGATTTTCAACAAGATGGCTAATTTTTTATCCACTCCAGCAAAAAATAATCCAATACAAGAAGAGCACTATGATTTCTTTTTTAAAAAATGAGAGTACACTTTTCCTAAGTATTTCATTCTTCCAGAGAAAGACAGAATATTCTCTTTAATATGAAAGTGCTCATGGAATATTTTCTTCCTTGGGAAGTGAAATGGAGTAGGAATTACCCAATTTCTCAGCAGCAGGATGAATAACTGGTATTTTCAGATACAACACAGAACTGGAAGATATTTCCTTGCTGTTATATACAAATAACTCTAATAATATGATAACTTTTGGGGCTGGTACAAGTTTTCTTTATGACAGGAGAAAAAAACTTACAACTTTTCACTGTATATTCATTCTCTGTAACTAGTTTTAATGGTGATGATTTTTGCCATTTATACAGAAATTTTTATGTAGTTATGAATAATACCAGCTACAACATGGGGTGCACCTAATCTTCAGATACCTCTCATATTTTATCTCATTTGAATTTTAATTGAGGCATATGAAGGAATAGAGATATAAGAAGAGATGAAGAAGCCAGGATTCAAAGGTCTACTTGCCTGCAAGAAAGTATCTTTCTATTATATCTCTCTGCATTATTGTTACCTGGGCCACCTCTTGGCTTGATGAAGGGATTTCCAACAAGGTTTTGAAGCACTGCCTCTACACTATGAAATCAGTTGACTTAGTCCCTACTCACTTGGGTATATTAAGGTTCTCAGCTCACTTCTCCGTGGCTCAGGGGCATCATAAATTCTAATGGAGATGGACAATCTCCATTCTCTGACCTCCATTCTATAGCATCCCCAGTGGATGCTTATTTGCTTTCTGATCAGTTCTTCTTGTTGAAAGCTCTTGTAAGTAGAAATTTTTGAAATGTTGAGCTATTATTTCTCTTCCCAATTTACACATATTGTTCTAAATCGGTTCCCTGTCCACTTCTTCTAGAAGAACTTCTCATGAGATCCCAAGGAAAATGTTTCCAGAGAAACATGCTGAACAAAGGAGAATGGTATGATTATATTTTAAAATGCATTAAAATTAGAGTATAGTACTCATGTCTCAAGCCCAAATTAAAGTTAAATCATGCCAATAAATTACTTTAGATCATTTGCAATGGAAAGGATTTGAAGTTGCCTTAGTGAAATGGTGCTGCTCCATTCCCTATTAGAATGCTAACAAAGCTATTGAAGTTCACAGATTCAACAGAAATGCTATGGTTTGCATGTTCGTGTTCCCTCCATATTCAAGTACTAGAACCTTAATCTCCAGTGCAATGGTGTTGGGAGGTGGGGCCTAATGGATGAGGATTCCATCTTCATGAATAGATTAATGCTGCCATTAAAAGGATCTGCAGAAGTCTCTTTCACGTTTCCATCATGTAAGGAACAGTACTCATCTGCTTCCAGATGAACCAACATTCAGGACTCCTGCTTGGAATCAGAGGCTAAGTCCCTACCAGACACCAAATCCTATCACCTTGATTTTGTTCTTAGCCTCCAGAATGGTGAGAAATAAATTTCTGTTTTGTTTTGTTGGTTGATGTGGAGGATTGAACCTGGGATCTCAGACATGCTAGGCAAGCAGTTTGAAGTGAGATACAATCCCAGTCAAGTTCTGTTTTGAAGCAATTATCCAGTTTTAAGTATTGGCACAAAAAGGACTAAAGCATCCAATATTGAATCAGTCTTGAGAAGCATTTTCAAATGTTCCATGGAGATGCTACCAGTTTTATTTACATTGGCACATTAAACTGTCCAGTAGCCTTGACAAATGGTTTGATAAGTAATTTTTCTCTTCCAAGGCCATTTACTCAACTGAGCACTTTTTAAAGCAATTCCACCTTAAATATACTTCTTTTCCTCCAACCCAGGATAAACATACCAGGAAGGCTATCTTTTCCTTTATTTAAACTTTAGAGCTCTAGTAGTTTTGTATTTCAGACAACTGCAATGAATGAGTAGCATCACATAAAAAGTCATGTCCATCCAGAACTTCAAAATGTTACCTTTTTCAAAATGAGATCTTTGTAGACTTTATTAGTGAAACTTCTCAATATGAAATCATCTTGACTTTGGTTGGGTTCTCACTCAGTGTTTTTTTAAGAGGAAGAGAGGAACATGGACACACAGGAAAGGTGTTAGTTTATCCTAATCTTACAAAAATTATTTTTCATAAATAGATTGTGAAGACAAGACAGCAAGACAAAACTTGTCTTATTCTCTTTGTCTTTCTCCATAACATCAATCACATAGTGTTGAAATGATTTGTCCTCCTTAGTGTACATAGAGGACTTTTACTCTCAGTCAAGGCTCTGTGTCCTAGGGGAGATACTGATGTGGTAATTCACAGCAAGTGCTCAACAGAGAATGAGCTACATCCAGTTGGCCAGGGAAGTCCTTGTTGACAAATGTTTTTCTGGCATAAATAATAGCGTCCTCTTCCATTCTCAAAGTGTTCCAGTTTAAATGATAAACTACCTACATGGTCAGCAGGATTTTAAAAGCACAACATTCTCCCCTTATCCATAATTTGTTTTCCATAATTCCAGTTACTTACAGTCAATTGCAAGCTGAAAATATTACATGGAAAAATTCCAGACATAAGCAATCCATGAGTTTTACATTGTACACTATTGTGAGTAGTGTGATGAAGTCTCCTGATATCCAGCTCCTTCCTGCCTGGAACATGGGTCACCCTTTTGCCTAGTATCCACCTTGTGTTTGCTGTTTGCCTCTTATCCATTCAGCAGCTTGTTATCATTGCAAAGAGAAGGTTGAGTACAGTACAATAGGGTATTTTGAGAGAACGATGTCAATTTGCATAACTTTTATTATGGTATTCTGCTATAATTGTTATAATATTCTACTTGATTATTGTTGCAGTTTAACTTTTTCTGTGCCCAATTTATAAACTGAGATTTGTTACATATGTATAGGAAAAGAAGTAGTGCATTTCAGGTATCCACTGGAATTGTCTTAGACCCTTTGCAGATAAGGGGTACTGTTGTCCTGCTCTGGGCCTATCTGACCAAACGACAGAGATATTTCTTCTATTTTTATTAGTTTTTATTGTCAAATTCATATATGTAATTAATATATGTAAAGTGACCATATTATTGGTATAATTTACAGCATTAACATGGTAAAGAGAAAAATATATCAATTGCAGTAGGTATAAAAAGCATTAGATGAAATTCAACACTCATTTTTGAGTTTCAGGAAAAACCTTAACATATTCTAGTAATTATTAAAGGACAAGCTCCACCAAATATTTAATAAAATGATAGCTTCAATTTTATAAAAACTCTTTTAGATGATAGAAAATCCATTTTATAAGTTTAGTCCAAATCTTGATACCAAAACTAGACCAAAGTGACATAAAATAGAAAACTTTACAGCCAATTCCATTCATGAGCATGGCTATGAAGATCATAAACAAAATTGTATAAAATCAAATTATATAACATATTAAAAAGTAAATAATTTATGATCAAGCAGATTCATTGCAGGAATACAAAGATGATTTAATATGAGGAAATAAAAATCAGTTATTCACCTTATATGTAGTAAATAACCTGTCCACAAGAAGTCTGGCCTTTGTCTTTGTCTTCTAGGTCATCTCTCAGCCCTTGGAATACCATGCTTGGCAGGAGTGTCTTTGTCTGAGAAACCAGGGTCACTACATCGTCTAACAATATGATTTAGAGTGGGGTCTGGTTACACTATAATGGCTTAGAGGGAGGGATTCATGTCGTGCCCAGAGGTGCTGAGACTAGAGACTCAAATAGCCACATGGATAATTAATCGTGACTCTGTCGTGGAACCCCAATAAAAAGTCTGGGAGCCAGGCTCAAGTGAGTCTCCCTCATGGCAATATTTTATGCTGAGAAAATAATGGGTCCACGGCCACATGGGGAGAGAACAAAAGCAGCTGCACAATTATTTCCTTTCTTGGACTCTGTCCTATGTTCTGTCCTTGGCTGATTTTAATCTCTATCATTCCTGGTGGTACACTCTAAACATGAGCATAATAACGTTCAGCAAGCTCAATGAGTCCTTCTCATAGACGATCAAAACCAAGTGGTCATGGGGAGCCCCTAAGCTTGTAATTGCTGTAGAAGTTAAGATGGTTACTATGGTCAGTGCCTCTTCAAACTGGATAGTTGGCTAAATTCCTCACTCTCTGTTAACATACTAAAGAAGAAAAAAATATATGATTATCTAAGAGCACCAGATAAAATTCAACATGCATTCTTAGTTTTAAAAAATCTGTCTTATGGGGGCTGGTGATTTAGCTCAGTGGCGTAAGTGCCTACCTTGCAAGCATGTGGTCGTGAGTTCCATCCCCGGTACCAATAAAAAAAAAAAATCTGTTTTACACTAGTAATAAGAGTAAAATTCCTTAATCTGATCAGTAGTATCTTAAAAACTTTACAGTAATGTTATACCTAGTGGTGAGAATTTAAAAGTTTAATACCAAGAAACTTAAATTAGTATCACTGATGCTACAACTGTTTAATGTTCTACTAAATGGTTCAAATGTTCTACTTATATCAGAAACAAAGATAAAACGAGCTAAGGTTAACTAAGGTTAACTAATGAACTTCATCAATTAAAGATGTTATGAACATCTACCTAGAAAATTTAAGAATTTACTTTTGAGAATAAATAAGAGAACTTGACATTGTTGATTACAAAGGCAATATAAAAACGCATTACATTTTTAGGCACTAACAACAATTATATAAAAATATTACTTGAGAAAAAGTATACCATGTAAAATGTTCTTACAACTAAAGAGGTATAAGCTATGTGGATGTTTATATTAGTCAAAACTCAACAAATTTTGTATGTCAACTTTCTGTTTTACTGCATGTATATCTTACCTCAAAATTAACTGTAAACAAATATTCAGAAAATAGAAAAGTTTAAAAATATTTACATTATTTTAAATTGGGACAAAAGTATATGATATACAACTTTATCTTTGACAAAGGAGCTAAACACATCCAATTTTGGGTCAAACACTAACTGCTGTCAACTTTGCAGGCATCAATCAGTGCAAAAAAAAAGTGGGCTGGGGATTTAGCGCAGTGACATAAACCTCTGCCTGACAAGCATGAGGTCATGAGTTCAATCCCTGGTACCAAAACAACAACAAAAAAGACGAAAATAAAAAAAAAAAGTGCTACCCTATCAGCTTTTCCATTCACAACTACCCATGATATTCTCTGGAATTTGAGTGAAGAATTCTCTATATTTTTTCTATTTTCCATGATTGTAACTAAGAACTCAATTAAAAGTTTCCAATCAAAAACAGTTGCAGCACATATCCTAGTTCTGAGAGAGTTATATTTTAACTTTTAATCTATTTCTCTAATAAATTCTTTATTCCTTTATAAAATTCCTTTATAAAATTGAAAGATTAATGGAACGTTTCACCAAGGCAATACTGATTTTATGTTACTTCATTTTTTACTGTCAAATAAAGTGAGTAAATCAGTGTTGAGTTATAGTTACTTTGATATATTAATATGAATATTTGGTAATGCATAAAAATTGATTTTCCAGAATGCAATCCAGTTGAACACTTAAAATTGGTTCTTATAAATTAAAAAAAACTTACATGTTTTAGCTTTCACAACTTTATTCTGAATCTTCCAGAGAATGATTGTTTCATTTTTATTTGGTATTATAATATGCATAATATTTCTACTTAACAGAATTAAAGTTATAATTGGAATTGTATTGGGAGTGTGCTGTTCTTTGTTATACTCAAATAGTACTTCTGAGGGTCTTTGGGGTAAAAAACATTTTGTACTACGACTTTCAAATAGTCTTTCACCCCAAAGAAAAATCCAGTTCATATCCAGATCCTCCTCAGAGAACTGATTAAAGGAATGACTAGAACTGCTTTTTTCTTACAGTTATTCTTGAAATGTTGAAGTCTTCAGATCAAACCTTTTTGCAAGTTTTTCTCTCTGAACATCTTCTGCTTGAAGCCACAAACTAGCATTTTGAGGAGGGAAAAAAAATGTGTGACACAATCTGCAATTGCTATTTGTCCACAGACGCTGTCATGAGTGGTCTTATCCTGAGTGAGTGCATCGTAACTGGGTCTCTGAAAATGGGAGCAAATAGCTGTCCTTTCAAGAAAGAATAAATTGCAATTTACATTTCCCACACTTTCTTTAGACAAATCAACTGCAGATGTCTATTCAGCCCCCAAAGATACTTACTCAGGGAAAAGGAACTGCCTTAAACCTCCTCTAGAAGAATCTCTCTTAGTCCCAAAAGAGAGAAATGGAACTAGATGACTGAAGGGAAGAGTTGGTGTAAAGGGATGGGAAAAGAGTTCATGGAAACCCAAAGACCCACTGACGGTGGGTAAACTTTCCCATAGCAGGAGCTGGTCTCGAGAATCGCCATTTAGACTAGTGGAGCATTGCCGAATACTACATGAATTCTCTTAATAGAGGAGTTAGTGTACCCCAACAGTGCTCTCTGAAGCTTTCTTCCTTCGCCACTACTCTCTGCTTGCCTTTCAACTCAAGGCCTCTTCTTTTATGTTTGCCTTTCACTGCTTATTTATTGGAATTTTAATAGCATACAATGTATTGGCCATTTGCATTGTCTCTTTTGTGATGTGCTGTTATTTACTTTTGTATTGGATTTTGTATCCTTTGGTCTCATGAATTTGTAGAAAATTTGTGGATTGTTTATGATATTTGGAATAAAATCCTTTTAACTATAGTTTGTTTTGTGAATATTTTCTTCTACTCTGGCTTCTCTTTTCATTTTTAAAGGTATATTTGGTTGAACAGACATTATTCATTTCAGCATCATTAAATGTGTGACTCATACTTTCATGGTCAGAATCTTTCTTTCTTTCTTTCAATGGCATTTCAGGCACCTTTATTTTGGCTAGGGGTCTGTCTCTGAAGTCTTAACATTTAAGGATGCCAACTCCTCCTAAGTCTGCACTATTTTTCCATCCAAGAGCAGTCCTGTCTATTTTGATGGCCATTCATGAGGCTCAAAAGCAACCTGCACACAGGCTTCTACTGGCCTAACTGGGGTGGAGGGGGACATTGCAGGGTGAGCTCACAGTCTCACCAATTGGCCCAACACGAGACTTTTCAGCTGGAGAACAATCGTGTCAACTTTGTTTTATTACAGAAAAGTCTGACTCCTCTCTGTTCATTATATAATTTTTAAATAAGAAAAATATTTAATATTGTTTTCAATATAAACAAGTCTGGTGATACAGAAAACTTAAAAAGAATCATACTGTTTGAATTAAGGGTTTCTTTAGGAAAGAGCACACCAGTCCTCAACCATTTCAATCCTTCACATTGTTTTGTATGAAATTGTTTTGCATTGACAACCACGTGTGTCACCTTCCAGGTCATGGGCTTGGGCCTCATCTCAGCACTCCCTGATGCTCCATTTTTGAATGACTTCTGCCATTAGGGATAAGACTGTTAATCTGGAAGAAATTAGAAAATTAAGAATATTTTTTGAAAACTTGAGCCTCCTATCAGTCATTCATCATATTCTAGCCACATGACTGGAATAGAGTCAGTAGTTCTCTTTTTCCACAAGCAGCAACTCAAAGAAAAGGTAGAGTAATTGTTTCAAAATCCTGCCAGATTTTTTATGGTAACCATTGTAGATGAATGATATAAGGTTCTACTGAAGTGTGAGAGTCACATGCAAAATTCTTAGCTAGTGAAACCTGTTTACATTAGGCTATTTGGTTATTTTTGGTATTTAAAATGCTAACAATAAAGCTACAGTAGTTATTTTTCACTTATTTTAGCATTTGACCCCATACAATTAAGCCATCAGCCATGGTTCAATTCTGAGTTTTGGCAACAGAGTATTAACAGATATTGCTGAATAAACAATTTTTAAATGGTTTATCCATTTAAATATTTAGCATTAGTATTGCCAACACACTAGTGTTGATTTGACAGTCACTTTGTGTTGAAAATGAAAGAATCCTAAACTCTATAAAAATCTTTCTTCACCAGGTCTAACAATAATGGAAGGATTTAACATTTATGTAATAAAAAATTATACAGCAACTTTTATGAAACAGTGACTCCACAAAAGGAATTGCAGAATAGATGACTTTACAAAGATCAGGGATGTAGCTCAGTGCCTGCCTTGCAAACGTAAGGTCCTAAATTCTATTCCTGGTACCAAAAGAGAAAATAGGAAAAAAAAATGACTTCACAAAAATACATTAAAACTTTTGACAATTTCATGTGTAAACAGCTGAAGTTTGAGAGTTTAATACTTAAGCAGAAAACTGACCAAGTTTCAAGATATGAAGATGCCACGTTTGAGAAAAGGGAGGGAGAGGGAGGGAATCCTGTATAAACTAAATAGGGGGTACCGGAGATTGAATTTATGGCTTCGAGTTTGCCAAGCAGGCACTTATGCTGCTGAGCTAAACCCCTAGCCTTGTATAAACTAAATAGGATGTGGTATGAATGCATACTTTATAATATAAAACTTGTCTACACAGAATACACCCATCCCCTCAAGGTCTGGAGTTCATGTACTGTAATCCCTAGAAAAAGTAATGGGAATTCTCAGGAGTAAATTCCAGTCTACCACTTTCAATGTGACCCATGCCAAGAAAAAAGACAGAGACACATCTACAATTGTGGGGAGCAAAGGTGTCCTAAGTCCAACCCAGAACAAAAGCTACACAAGGCCAAACCTGGGTTTTATTAATTCATGAAGAGCAACAAGACTCGGGATCGAGGGACTATGAGATTAGCGTTTTGTTGTTGTGGTTGTTTTGGTTCTGGGAATTGAACTCAGTACCTTGTGCTTGTAAGTGCTTATGCTGTGGAGCTATAGCCCCAAGACTGGTGGGAATTAGTGAATTCTGTGAGCTGAGTTAGGTAGAAGGAACAATGGCATCTCTGCAAAGCAATACACAGAGAGAGGTATGCAGAAAGAATACTGGATTTTGGTAACAAATAGCCTCTAAATTTGGAGGAATCTGGGTATCACAGTTTGAGGAATTAACTTGTGTTTGGGATGCTGCTTTAGCTCTGATGCTGGCCATTATCTCCCCTGGGACTTCACTGCTTTGTTCAAAGCCCTATCCCAATCCACAGCTCAGCCCTTGGCCTAACTAACACTTAGTAGGAAGGAGCCCTAGGTAGGCACAGACTTGTCACATTGCTTCAAAGGCTGCACACTGGCACCTCAGTTAGATCCATTTGCATTGCTTATAGCCAATCAACGGGTTGAGAACCTCCCTAGCCAGCTCTGTGCATATCGGTAAATGGCAGTAGGGTAAAGGTGAATTAAAATGTCTTCTTGGTGGAGGGTGTTTTCTCAGTGGTCCTCCAAAATGGAGGCAAATTGTCTTCTTTAGGGTGTGGGGTGTTGCTTCAGTGGTCCTCTACAGTAGTTAGTTGCAAAAAACCATTGGTCTTCTCTTGGCTAGGAAAAATGATGTATCTGACTTCAGTGCAATTTATCAGCAACCTTCAACTCCTAGTTTTTTAAGAGAAAAAAAAAACTAACAAAAAGAGTTTCAAAACAGTTTAATAAGAGAGTTACAATAATTAATATATTGCATGTTGTTGTCTTCTCAGTGCAATTTATCAGCGACCTTCAACTCTTAGTTTTTTAAGAGAAAAAAATTAAAACTAACAAAAAGAGTTTCAAAAGTTTAATAAGAGAGTTACAATAATTAACATATTGCATATTGTTGTCTTCTAGTAGTTTATTCAGAGTACAAGACATAAACATGATATGTTATCCAAACAATATTAGCACAAACCTTTTTTTTCAGTGAACTAAGAGAAACTAGCTGTATAACTCTTCTAACTATCTTGTGTATAAATACATTCTTTTTTTCTCTTTCTTCCTTTGTTACATGCAACTGAGTTAGGCAGAAATATTATTGGCAGTCAGAGAGGGCTAGGTCCTTGAAGGAGCCAGAGCAGAAGTCCAGATACCTTGCAACTGTAGGGGAGACAGACACCTCCTGCTGTGGGCCAGGCCTCCAAGACAAAAGATCAAGCAGATGCACTCATATCCTAAGGACTGATATTCTAAATAGGTCTCTATGACCCTGAAAAAACCAGGAGTCATCATCTCAACCTCCTCTAGGAAGAGTCACTGCTTTTTAAGCATGCCCACTTGCTACATAACTGGCTTCCCCATTTTCCCCCAATTTAATCAGTTTTACCTGAGCAATCAGTCTTATTGGTTAACCATAGTTCTGTCTCACGTTATGCCCACCTTGCGAATTCCCATGTTTTCCCCCCTTGGACTTTTCACACCTTGTGGTTTGCTCTATAAAAGTCTTTGGAAACCCACTCAGGACCCCTTCTGTCTCTTTCCCAGACAGAAGCTTTCTTTCTCTCAATAAATATATTCTGCTCTTAATCTCCGTGCTCCTAAAATTCATTCTTTGTTTTTAGAGAACATGAACTTGTACTGAGACATCTAGTAGGTTGGGAGTTTCATTCCCCTATATCACTTTCCCCTTTGCTCCATCACAAGTTTTTTTCCTTTCTTCCTAATTCACAATATCAGTTGTACACTTTGGACCTCATTTACTAGTTCAGTTTCTCACACTAGTGAGACAATATGATGTTTACACATACGGCTCTGATTTATTTCACTTATTAGTATGGTCTCAAGTTCCATCCATTTACATATAAAAGGTTCCAGTTTATCCTTCCATAATGGCTGAGTAGTACTCCATTATACAAAATACAACATCTTTCTTATTTCTAATCCATTACTCAGTTTGATGGACATTTAGGTTGTTTCCAAGATTTAGTTATTCCAAATTGTACTGCTATAAATATGAATGCACATATATTTCTGTGGTATGATGTTTTTAATTCTTCTGGGAAGATATTCAGAAGGGGAATAGCTTGGTTGAATGGGACCTCTAATCCTAATTTCATAAGGAATCTCCACACTGATTTCTACACTGATTGCCCCAGTCTACACTCACACCAACAGCGAAGGGTTCCCTTTTTCCCACAGCCCTGCCAGCATTTGTTATTGGTTAATTTTTGATGATAGCCATTATTTTTGGGATGAGATGGAATCTCAGTGTTTTAAATTGCATCTCTCAAATGACTAATAATATTGAATATTTTTTTCATATATTTATTTTCTATTTGTATCTCTTCATCTGAGAGGTGCATATTCATCTCAGCTAGCCATTTTTGGATTGGGTTTTTGAATCTGAGCGAGTCTGGCTTTTTTCCAATTTTTTATATGCTCTAGATAGAAGTCCATTGTCTGTGGAACAACTGGCTATAATTTTTTCCCACTCTGTGGGTTGTCTTTTTACTCTTTTGTTGATTTGATTTATTTTGTGGTTCAAAGGTTTTTTTTTTAATAAGATGAGATTCTGTTGGTTGATTCTTTGTAATATTTCCCTTGCAGTCTGGGTTTTCTTCATGAAGCCTCTGCCTACATCTAAGTTTTTGAGATTTCTACCTATTTTCTCTTGCAGTAAATTTAGTGTTTCTATTTTAATATTTAGATCTCTGATCCATTTTGACTTTGATTTAGTGTATGGTGACAGATATGGGTCTAGTTTTAATCTTTGGCATGTGGAAAGCCAGCTTTTCCAACATCATTTATTAAAGAGGCTCTTTCTAATGAACATGTTTGGCTCCTTTGTCAAGGGTAGAGCAACTGAGTGTGCTTGGTGTTTCATTCTACATTGTCTATTCTATTTCAGTGATCTCCAGGCCTGGTTTTTTGGGGTTTTTTTTGGTTTGTTTTGCTAATTCCATGCTGATTTTATCACAGTAGCTTTGTAGTATAATTTGAGGTCTGGGATTGTGAGGCCCCCCTGACTCACCTTTATTGCTCAGAATTTCTTTTACTATTCTAGGTTTCTTCTGATTCTAAATGAATTTTAGGAGTGTTTTCTCTAGGTCTATCAGGTACACTAATATTATTTTGATTAGGTTTACTTTAAATCTGTATAGCACTTTTGGGAGTGTGACCAGTTTCACTATGTTGGTTCTTCCTGTCTAAGAACAAAGGATATCTTTCCATTTTTTGATATCCTCTCTGATCTTCTTTTTTAGGGTACTGCAATTTTCATTGTAAAGATCTTTTACATCTTGTTTTTACCTTTCAGTTCCCCTAGCCTGTGTCATGAGGTCTGTGATGTTTTTCTCTAGATCATCAATATGACTACTCATATTATCAGTTCTTCCTATGACTTGGTCATATATAGTCCGACATTTTTGCTGCATCTGCTGCAGGAGGGTTTGCACCACTGAGGTGAGGTGTTGCATGGTCTTGGGCCTTCTCCCAGTTTCCTGGTTTAGTAGTAAGTCTCTGACTGTCTCCTATACTTCTGATTGCCCACACCCACATCCCCAGCTGCCACTTTTCCTAATGACTCCAGTTAGAATTTCTTATGTCCTCCCTAAAAACTCTTTCCTCATTCTAATATCACAAAAGTGCTCTCTAGTTATATCATGTTGAACTTCTTTCATCTTTTTCCTTCTGAGATATGCTTTAACCAACCCTGGGATTAATGTCTGTCTGTAGTATCAGATATGAGTCAAATATCTTTTTATAATATGGACATTTTACTATCCCAATGTTATCTATTGAAGAGTTCCTCTGTTCCCCCACTGCTCTCTAATACCATTTTTCTCATCAATCGGGTGCCCAGGTATGATTAAATTTGTTTTGCTGCCTTCCTATTGCCTCCCTTTGTGTCTATTACTTTGTGCAATTGTCTTCCTATTGTAGCTTCATAATCAGAAATTAGACCTTGTTTCTCTTCTTCTCCTACTCCTTCTCCATCTTCTTTTTGGTACCAGGAATTGAACTCACAACTTCTCATCTGCCAGGCAGATGCTGTGCTGCTGAGCTATATCCCCCACCCTAGGTCTTGTTCTTCTTAGTACATTGCTTGGCTCTTCTTGATGTTTGTAATTTTTATTTAAATTTAGAATCAGCTTGTCAAGTCTCACAACCTACCCCCACTATGAAGCTAAGCATGGTAACGCATACTTGAAGTCCTAGCACTTTAAGAAGCTGAATGCAGAGCCAGCCTGGACAACTTTGTGATTTAGCAAGACGTGGTCTCAAAATTCGTTTTTATTTATTTATTTATTTATTTATTTATTTATTTTGAAACAGGGTCTTGCAATGTAGCCCAGGCTGGCCTTGAACTCATGGCAATCCTCCAGGTTCAGTCTTTTGAGTGCTGGGATTACAATGGTGCACCAACACAACCAGCTAAAAAGTTTAGAAAATGTCAAAGTAGATCTATCTGCAAAAAAAATTGTTCTTTTCAATTTTGAAACTTCCAACCCATATAGTATTTCTCATCAATATTTGTGCCTTATTTTATTTATCTTAATAATATTTTACTGTTTTCTACATTTGCATATCTTCTTGTAGAATAATTTTTAGATTTTTTCAAGTTGTAAAAAATAATTTTTATTTGATTTTTTTACCAGTACACAAAAATTCAAATAAAATGTTAAATAACTAGTAACACTCCTAAATTCATGTATTAATCCTTTTACTATAGTTAAGATTCTTTTCAATTTTCCATATGCATAATTACAACATCTATTAATAATGATGTTTTATTTCATCATTTCCAATATTTATACCACTTGTTTTTTCTTATGATACTGCCCTAGCTATTACCTTCAGTGTCCATCAGTGTTATGCATTGAAAAGTATGATAATGAAAGACAATGTTTGCCTTGTTATAGTTCTTAAAAAAGTCTTTCATCATTTCCCAATTAAGTATGGTATTCATCAAAGTTTCTTATGTTTCATAAATATTATTTATTAGATTGAGAAAGCTCCTTTGTATTCCACATTTTCTGGAAGGATTTGCCTTTTTTTAATAAAAAATAGATCATGACTAAATTGTGAATTTTTTCAATGTTTTTCCTGCAACTTTTGAAAGGATATATAATTTTCTCCTTCATTCTGTTAATGTAAAGCATCACTTTGAATTATTTCTTTTCACATAAGACCAAATTCAAATTGCAGTCCTCAAACAAGACCAATGTGATCATGTAATATGATTTTTTACATATTACTAGATTCTATTTGTAGCATTAGAATATAAATTTCATTATGGAAAGTGTTTTTTCTTTTTTCTTTTTAAAAAAGTTTTGGACTGCTTTTTCTTTTAAACTAATATATCTCAAGGGATATTTGTTGGATGACTGAATCATTAAGAATTATGACAGTTTATGGTACTGGCAAAAAAAAAAAAATAGACCTGACGATCAATGGAACAGGTCAGAAGATACAGAAACAACTCCAGACACACTTGGCCACCTTATCTCTGACAAAGGTGCCAACACATTCACTGGAAGAAAGACAGCCTCTTTAATAAATAGTACAGGAAAAATTGGTTTACATGGTGAAGACTAAAATTTTACACATATATTTCACCATGAGCTAAATTAAAGACAAAATGGATCAAAGATCTAAAAATTTTAAAGCAGAAACATTGAATTTTCTGGAAGATAGAATAGGTCAAACTTTTGACTTGGTACAAAAAAGGCTTTATGAACAAGACCCCAGTCCCACAGGAAATATCACAAAGAATCAGCAACATGGATCACATTATATTAAAAAGCTTTTTTACAAGAGAAACCATCAACAGAGTAAAGAGACAACCCACAATGTGGGGAAAAAAAATGTTTGCCAGTTGTTCCTTGGACAATGGATTACTATTGAGAACATCTAAAGAACTAAAAAACAAACAAAAAAACCCCCCAGACCTCCAAAATTGAAAGACCCAATAAAAAAATGAGCATCTGAGATGCATACACACTTCTCAGATGAAGAAGTATAAGCTGTTAAAAAACATATTAAAAAGTTCAACATTTCTGGTCATATGAGAGATGCAAATTAATATAACACTGAGATTCCATCTCATCCCAGAAAGCATGGGCATCATCAAGAAATCAACCAATAGCAAATGCTAGAGAGTGTGGGGGTGGGTGAACAAACCATTCTGGTGGGAATGCAGACTGGTGCAACCACTGTGGAAATCAGTGTGGAGATTCCTCAAAAAACTGAAACCAGAAGTTCCATTTGATCCAGTTGTCCCCTTCTTTATGCCCCCCCACAAAAATATTCAAAGGACCATACCACAACAATATATGAACTTGCATGTTCATAGCAGTATACTTTGTAATAGCTAATTCTTAGAAATTAGCTATGCCCAAATGCCCATCAACTGGTGAATGGATAAAGATGTGAGTTTTTTTATACAATGGAGTACTATTACGTCATAAAGAAGAATAAACTTGAGACATTTCTAGGTAAATAGATGCACCTTGAGACTGTACAATTAAGTGAAATAAATTGGACACACACATATAAATATCACATCACTTGGTGAGAGAAATCAAAGCATAAATAAGAACCAAAATATGTTAGGTACTGTAAAATAGAAAATGTTCAAATGCAGAGGCAAAAAGAAGGGAAAAGTAAAAGTATGAGGAAAGAAGGAGAAAATGGAAACAAAACATTTGTAAATGGGGAGAAGATGAGTTGAAGGGAGGCTAGGAGAATTGGTGAAAAAGAATCAAGTAATATCATGTACAGGTACAAATTCTCTGTGATGAATGTGATTATTATGTATATCTAAAATGTACCAATAAAATGTGATTGAAGAAAAAAGTTATGACAATTTCTACTCTGTCCATTAATAGAGCTCTAACTCTGGTGACCTGTCTGTACAAGGCTGAACACTTCCTCAAGACTAGGTGGTATACTCCCTCCCACTTTCTGTAGAAAGCATACACCCAAATAACTCAGGGACTTTACATCCTCTCTTTGTTTCTCACTAAGGCAGTTTGGCTGCTGTAACTTTTTCTACTCTCTCGGTTACTTTTCTGTGATGGCTGAGACAAAATACCTGATGCTCAAAATTAAGGAAGGTTTATTTAGTTCATAGTTTTGGAAGTTTCAGTCCATACTCAGCTGGCTCCAAGGCAGGATGGCATGGCTGAGGGGCAGCATTCAAGAAAGGCAAAAGCACACCTCTTTCCCTCCCTTACACTGTGTGTTGGTTACCTGCCCCGGGGCAGGTGCAGCACTCACACCACCAATCCTAGTACTAGACAGCGAACCAATCACAGACTCTAGATTCAGCTCTCTCCATGACTGCATGACACTTTGGGGAGACATTTAAATAAGCCATAACATCTATCCTTCCATGTGTTGGGACCTCATACATTCTATATCCAAAATTTAAGACAGCAATGACTGGTCACTGGCCTCCAACACAACCTACATAATTGGCACAGATACCAATTGATTCAGAGGAAAGAAATTCCTGATCTGCTAGATGTCCTGTACAAGTTCATGTTCTCTAAAACTGAAGAATGAATTCTAGGAACAACAGAGGATAAGAGCAGAGTATATTGATTGGGGAAAGAAACCGTCTGTCTGAGAGAGAAACAGAAGGGGTCCAGAGTAGATTGCTGAGAACCCTGCCTTTCCTAGAGATTTTTATAAAGTAAAACCACAAGGTGAGGTGGGTCCAATGTGGGGAAAATAGGAAATTACAAAGTAAGCATGAGGTGAGACAAAACTGTGGTCAACCAATGAGATCACAAGCATAATTGGCCAGGTATTATTGATTAAATGGGGATCAAATGGGGAAGCAAGTCACAGAGCAAGCAGACAGGAAACAGAGCATGGAATTTCCTGGAGGGGATGCATCAGTGGCTCTTTCTTGACTCTCCCAAGATGATGGATACCTATTCAGAACAAATATCACTGTTGTTTATCCTTAGGGGAGGTATGTGGACACATTTATTTCATCT